>MU160943.1:32781-46377 GCA_015888305.1 Antheraea pernyi
CGCCCCCCCCCCCCCTTTTCCCCCCCCCCCCCCCCCAACACAATCTGGCAACGCACTTGCGACTCCCTTGGTGTTGCGTCTCCCTTGCAAGTGTCTATGGACGGCGGTGATCGTGTAACATCAGGTTACCCACCTGTTCGTTTGCCCCCCAAGATATAAAAAAAAAACTTTTATACTTATATTTGAAGCAATAATAGCACAGAGATACCGTATACACGCGCTGTGTCGACGTACTTTAACAGAATAAATCCATCGCTAGGTGACAGAGCTCTTATAATGTCAAGTTTTAAATCAGACACTAAGCACTAGACGGTGTGTTCCCACAAATGCACTTGACAGCCAGTTCTCTCTCGGTTAAGCGTAATACCATTTTATGTCGCGTTATAAACTAACATCAAGTACAAATATGGTTCAACACTAAAACCTATGATTAATAAGAAAATATTTAGGATAATTACTATTAATCGTGTTAATATGTTGATGACTTATCACTTCCCAATAAAAGTATGCCCCTGTACAATTTAGTACAATCATTTAAAAATATTTGAATGTGGAAAGATAAATAAATATTGACACAAAAATATTTATCTTTTCCTGTAGGCTTTTGAAGACAGGCTCGTGAACGCCGTCAAAGAACCATAGCAACAGGATCATTTTGTAAGATAAACGTAAAGTCCAAAAATAAATATTTAAGTTAAGTTATACGATTGAATTTTATCGTCGAAATCATAATCTATAAATACTCGTTGAAAATTTAAGTAAACCTTAAGGCCTTATAAATATTAAAGACATTTAATTTATCAGAGAATTTATATTTCCGATAAATATAAAAGGTTTAAATAGAAAAGTTTTATACTTTTAATGAATAATTCAATCCGTGGACTCGCCGAATTAATACAATTCGATCGAACCACAGGCTCGCAATAATTTAGTGCCTTATAGCCGAAGCCCAACTCTTGTTCGAAAACAATCCGATGGAAAATCACCTATAAAAGCACGACCAAACAACCGCTTTAGGTAAACATTTATTTTTATATCGAAACACTTTCATTTTACACCTTTGAGATTATATTGGTGGCTAAAATTTTAATACCGTGATATAAGTAGGCAGTTATGTTCAAGAATACTACATTTATTTTTATATCGAAACACTTTCATTTTACACCTTTGAGATTATATTGGTGGCTAAAATTTTAATACCGTGATATAAGTAGGCAGTTATGTTCAAGAATACTAAATTTAAAAAAAATCTTTATATTAGTATTATTTTGACCTAAGTACATAAATAATAATTGATTGATTTTTACGAAATCTATCGAAAACAAGCAAACTCCCTGATGGATCGAAATAGTAACAGCTCAAATAGTGTCTCAAAAATGTTATCAAATAAACCTGTCAGTTTGTTTATTCACAAATGGACAAAGTTGTTAAAAAGTGTGTGCACATACACAAGTTAATTACTTCGATTGTGTGGGTGTAGAATGTAAATATAATAGTACTAAAGCATGCTGTATATCTTTAACATAGGCGAAGCTTACTAACAAAAAAAATGTATGTAATATCTGAATTAAATAAATTACTTTTATTACAAACTACTATTTGGGAGTCCACGAGATGTAAAAAAATGCACTTCATTACATAGTATAAAACAAAGTCCCCAACCGCGTCTGTCTGTCTGTCTGTCTGTTCGCAATAAAGTCAAAAACTACTGACCGGATTTTCATGCGGTTTTCACCAGTGGACAAAGTGATTAATGAGAAACGTTTTAGTATATAATTTGTCAAGGTTTTTTATATAATTAGGACGGGACAACGTCTACCGGACCCGCTAGTTTAATATAAAACTAAAAATTACAATTGAAATAATATTAACTCTAAAATTAAAAGGTAAAACGCTCGAGGTATGAGACATTAGTCAAACCTATTAAAACGTAATCCTAATCTAAGATATGTGACTACTGCTCGAAGTCTGAACGAATCGTGCCTCCAAATCTGATTCAATGTACGAGGTGGATCTCACGGTCCCACGGTGGTGACGAGATCCCAATCCCTCGTACTTGTTGCCTTATGTTGTAGGTGTCCGATGTGTCGCAATGAATATAAGTAAACGTTGAATTATGTCGCAACTTGGCTGTTCCCGTGTGGTGTGTTGGTGTAGCAAACTCAAAAACAAATATATTAAAAAAAAACCGTTTAAAATTAAATAATACAAAGCACATCATAAACAAGTTAAGATAAAAAAAAAACATAATAACGATATGATATAACTACTGTCATTTAAGAGAACGTGGCTTTATATTAGTTTGGATCAGTCAGTCGATAAGTCCTAGAT
Organism: Antheraea pernyi; assembly: GCA_015888305.1. Classification (NCBI taxonomy): domain Eukaryota; kingdom Metazoa; phylum Arthropoda; class Insecta; order Lepidoptera; family Saturniidae; genus Antheraea; species Antheraea pernyi. The sequence continues at coordinate 35,113 of MU160943.1, forward strand.
ATTAATTATTATAAGCAACACTCTAACTCTGTATAATTATTCACAAATAAATGAAAAAAGTAAATTATTGAAACTCAAACAATCACCTGAACAATTTAAACACCGTTTCTTTGGAAATATGATTTAAATTCTATAGTAGTGGTTAATAAAAACAAAAATATACAACACAACAAAAAACACACAAAACACAACAAAATATTTTTTTTCAATTTATACCCTAAAAAGACGCTTATGCTCGGCAAAACTACCACCGCTTCGGAAAACAACCTCGTCATCGAGAAGAAACGGTAAGAAGCTCGATCCGGTATATCTTTATAATTTACAATCATTTTGAGCGGATGCACAGAAAGGAGTGTCAATTTAAGGCATCACTATCGTTCATATATTGACCCATACTATAATAGCCTTTTAACACCAAAACCGGTACGACATGGTGCTTGAATTTACAGTCCAGCAAAAAGGTTACGTGCTTTGAGACTTTGTTGTAAAACCTGACACTATTACTTAAAAAACTGTTTCTCGTCTTACTACGTCTGAAACATGGAACGACCAGTTTGTCACAGTTCCGAGTGTATAAATCACGCTGGTCTTTTACGTAACCCAGATTGTGTAAGTTTTTACGGACATACATTAAATTATCAAGAACGTATTGAGAGAACGGAGTTAAGATACTGAATTTCTTAGTCTTTTTAATAATAAACATTAAGTTCTTCAATATGAAATAGACGACATTTCGACGAAATTTGTAATTCAATATGGAGATTTGGATTTTTTATATTTCTATATTTTTGTCACGTAATAAAAGAACGTCTTGCCTCTACCATACGACTCTCTCTGTGTCTATGCGTAATCTATGTATTTTTAATTCCCATTAATTTCTTAAATGCAAATAACGTAAAGTTGGAATTAATGCGTTAGAATCTATCGAGCCGTGTGGGCTACAGAGTGTGCCAGAAAATTAACACACATATATGGTATATAATGTATATATATATATATATATTTTTATATTATAAGGGGTGTGGGAACACGCACACATATATTCATAAGGTGTTAGATATAAGAAAGTTATATCGTGAACGAAAAAACGAACAGACGGATCACCTCAGGGTAAGTGACCACCGCCGTTCATAGACACTAGCAATACCAGGGGAGTCGCAAGTGCGTTGCCAGCCTGTAATTGGAGTGCCAGGGCAGAGGGAAGAGGAAGAGGGGAAGGGGAGGTGACTGAGTGAATGAAACGCAACAATGCAAACACTGTTACTTCACGTCGGTGTTTCTGTGGGTCGGGTGGTACTACCTCTGGTGAGCCGACCCATTCATGCTGAAACCAGTAATAGCTTCAGCGTGGCTCCACCACTTACAAAATATAATAATATACACACACGCTCCATAAACACAGCCCTTCATCTACGCAGTAGCGTAAAAAAAATGTTTATTAAAAGCACTTATCTTTTTTAATATATAATTCTACCATAACCGTTTACATATTTACGTATAGAATGAGGAAGATTAACCCGTTAGTGAGCTGAAGGCTAAACGCGAAGCGCCGAAGCCGATGAAATCTCCGCTGACGGCAGCGCGCGTAAACGGCATATAAATAACGGTTTATGACATATTAAATTTCGCTAAACGTTAAATATGCCATTTTCATGTTTGAAGTGTTCCTTAGGAGAAAAACGTATAGCGAATTTTCAAAGAAATGTCTTATTTAAGTACCCACATCATTCTTAGTTATAATACATGATTAGATCATACTGTTACTTTTATGTGTTGAAATACCATATAAATTATTTAATTTGTTAATATGAAGCATATATTTCTTTAATCTAACATTTTACTGTTACAGTCAATGATATTATAACTAAAAAGTTGTAGATACGGTAAACATGATATTTTGACAAAACAAATGGCACGATAACGCACACATACGTAAAGTAATATCGTAACGTCACACTGTCTTAGATGAAATGTGAAAGTAAGATGGCACATTCTCAATATCGATGGTGAAAAAGAAATAATTATATATTGCTTAGTTATAATATCATTGTTTACAGTATATAGATCCTGTAAGACATATTTTCTAAAGTAGAATTATTATAACATTTTTGCGCGAAATTTCACTCACATTAATGTACATTTGACCTATCCCTCGGTAACAGTAACATTTTTTATATAAATAAACTCTGTCCTTTTCTATAGCCCTAATAACGTATACACTACATTTCATGATGATTGGTTCAGTAATTAAGGCATAAAGGCCCGTAAAAAATAAACAAATAAACCATTGCAGTACCAATTTCAACTGCAAACATTTGAAATTGCATTCATAGAAATAAAGCAAATAATAAGATATCCGTAGTTGCAATTCTATATTAAAAGCAGTCACAGTTGTTTGTTTATCATCGTTTATTATTCATATAAAGAAAATGACAGAGGTCTGCTGTTATACGCGTAACTTGCAACACGGAAAAATTATTATTTTTATTGTTCATTAGACTTTATACATCCAGATGGCTTTAGTCACTGCTTTGTACATCAGATTCCACGCGGGCGAAGTCGTGGGCAAAGCTAGTATATACTATAACTATCGTCCATGTTAAAAATAAGTTTGTTTATTATGGACTGATATGGATTTTATATATTTGTTATTGAAAACTAATTTCAATATATTTTTTATTTAATTCGAAAAATATCACTATATTTAGATTATGTATGAAATTAGTAATGTTTTATTAAACTATGATTTTTGTAAGAACTACAAAAGACTAAAGAAATTTTGTGAACATAGTATATTTTTGCTATATAGTATTTGTATATTTTCATTCTGTACGTAATATATATTATTAGATAATAGACAACGCGGACGAAGTCGCGGATATCAGCTAGTTTAAAAGAATAATATTTAGAAAGTTCTAAAAATATTTATGAATATATTTACTTCAGTACGCTAACAGCTATATCTCTTAAAGCCTTCAATAGGAATAAAATTTAATAACATTTTTCCGATAAACACAATATTAACTACCAAGAACTTGAGCAGCTACTTACGGTGCAAAATCAGGGCACCTTTACAGGTACAGCGATATTTCAAGATACTCGCTGCTAGCAGTTTTATTTTCTCCCTCGTCATCAGTATAGGAAAGATGAAAATCCGAGGAAATCCCTCAGGGACTACGACATTAGCATATTTATTAGTATTATCTAAAGTGAGTCCGGGCTATGGATATCTTATCAGTAATTACATAACCGCGTATAATAATAAAGTCGAGCTAATGTATAGCCAAACAAATTATATAACTATATTATTTATATCTAAATTGAATATCTGCGTGTATTCGTAATTTTTCCGCTCGTAAAAACATAACAAAAGTTATAAATAAAAAGTATAAAAAACTATATTCTATAATAACATCTATATCTTCTTCTTCTATATATATACAAATAAAAAGTAAATGTAAATCTAACCAATTAAGTCGTAAGAAGGAGTTTTCCGGCGCTTACATTACAAACTCTGGCTACATAAATATAATGTTCTACATAACTGTACATCTTCAAAATGCCTACAAAAAATTCCGCGATGGTTTATGTATCCTAAGCATAATTCACGATAACTATTTTTATTTTATTTATATATATATATACTATTTCTATTTTTATTTATATTTTATTCTGTTCGCGATAAACTCAAAAACTACTGAACAGATTTTCTTGCGGTCTTTACCAGTAGATAACGTGATTCATGAGAAAGATGTTCGTATATAATTTGTCAAGGATTTTTTTATAATCAGGGCAAGACAACGCCTGCCGGGCCTGCTAGTTATTAATAAAATAGTAAGTTATTAGAAGCCATTTTGACACACATAGAGGGGATTTTATTGTCTACTACGTAATGATACCGTTTTTCTATTGTTAGTGTCGTTTTTTCAACAAACGTAGAATAAGGCGAAAGATAAAAATTTTGAAAAGATTTTTATCTTGTTAAGCCAAAGAAGTATAACGTCTAACGCGTGTACATGAGTACACACAGTTTTTTTTACTTTAATTAAAAAAACACACGATCCCAAAATGTCAGTCTTTCAGCACCTCTCAATGCTTTCTCATTTAATATATTATTTGACGTTTACAATTTATTAAGGTATGTGATAAATAACCGAAAACATTTGAAATAGGCTTACAACAGTTTGTCGCAAACCCTATAACACTGACAAAACATAATCGATTTTTAAATCGATATGACAAAGCTAAACATACGTCAATATTAAATAATCGATAAGCATATCCAATTTTAATACTATCCCATAATGTCAATTTCGTCTACATTTTAATTATGCAAGGTGTATTTTGTTATAATGCATGGTATAATTATATAGGATGGGTCAATTTCCATCTTACACAAAATAGCGATGAGACATATAATTAACGCCACCACATCGATGTTAACCGTCTTTTTCCGTGGTTCATTCGGAGCGACTGACACGTAATGGCAAAATAGGTTGAAGAGAAAAATTCTTATTTGATGTATTTTTAATAAACCTGACTCATGTATGATTTGCATTTTATGTTACATCCACAAATAACTTAATAAAAACATAAAAAATATCGATAGAACCTACCGAGTAAAGACAGTCGATATATCGCTTATTGACATTTTCATGATCTCTATATAAATCTTTGATAAGCTTGGTTCCTAATTCTGAAAAAGAATAATGAATGCCGGATAGTTATCGTTCTCATAAAATTATAAATGAATACTTTTTAGTTCGTACATCGGCGAGTTTAATGCCACAAAGCATTTTCTTCCCACTAACCAACAGTATTACGAAGTAAAGCAAATATTGTAGGTAGTACAAATATAAAGATAAAAATGAGCTAAAGTATAAATTAACAACTCAATACATAAACGGTGTTCAAAATAGATAAAATAAATATATACATAACTATTTACTTATACTTAAATATGAACACACCTACATATATACAAATAATAACAATAACAAGTTATATACATAACAAAAGTTATAAATAAAAAGTATAAAAAACTATCTACTATAATAACATCTATATCTTCTTCTTCTATATATATACAAATAAAAAGAATGTAAATCTAACCAATTAAGTCGTAAGGAGTTTTACAGTGCTTATATTGCAAACCCTTGCAAACATAAATATAATGTTCTACATAACTGTACATGTTCAAAATGCCTACAAAAATTCCGCGATGGATTATGTATCCTAAGGATAATTCTCAATAACTATTTTTATTTTTTACGTATCCTTACATACTATAAAACAAAAACAAAGTCCCCTACCGTGTCTGTCTGTCTGTTCGCGATAAACTCAAAAACGACTGAACGGTTTTTGTTACGATCTTTACCAGTAGATAACTTAATTCATGAGGAGCGTTTTGGTATATAATTTGTCAAGGATTTTTTTATAATCAGGGCAAGACAACGCCTGCCGGGCCTGCTAGTTATTAATAAAATAGTAAGTTATTAGAAGCCATTTTGACACACATAGTACGTATCCTTGTCGAATTAAATGCTTTAATTTAACATTAAATTTTCATCAAAATTAGTCCTTACAAGATATCATTTTAATAATCACGGACTCTAACATTAAGTCAAAAAAGTTGATCGTGTGAAAATTTTTACATAACTTTTATGAGTTAAATGAACTGTAAATACTAATTTGTAGACACTCAGTTAGACACTTACGACGTCATATTATACATTGCACCCGTAAGACGCCGAGGCATATCGCTAGTGTAGATTACATACCCAGATTACATAGACGAAGTAAAAAATTCAAAAAGTACAAATAAATAATTTGTAAAAAAAGGAATGGTGTCTTCCTCTCTCTTACCTAGACACAATAATATAGCGATGAACAAGCTCGTGCAAAACTGTCCTCGTAACCGAGTCACGTACACTGACAGCTGTATTATTTTACAACAGTCTGAACACACTAACAACATTATAAATATCATTTACTTAATCTGTTGTATTTAAAGTTCATAAAACTACGTAATTGACTACACAGTTTGCATTTTTGTATAATTTTTTTTTCTAACTGACAACGCTATTGACGATGCAAGGTCTTAACAACTACACTGGACTACTAAGGCGAGCGCTTAAGGCACTCAGCCGATTTTATTTTGACAACAAGCTCAAGAGTGCGCGGCTCACCTCGGCTTTGGCTGTTGCCTGATACATGCATTTCGCGACCTATGTGAGCTAATCTAAGCTAAGCTAACTATTCATACATATATCTATGCCGAGGGAACGGACCTAGACTTGAGCTGCTGCCGAGCGGGGCCTAGTCTGGTGTGCGGAAGCGAAATTTACCCCCAGACCACGGCGGCGTGATTTGTGGTTACGCGGGCGTGGGCGTGAGCATGTTTGTTTAGAGAGACAGGCTGGTACTGATCGTTCACTGCCGTTATTTCATCGGGAGGGTCGTTATAAATATGTCGCGGACGTCTTTTACTACGCGCAGCGTTTGGTACGATTATTGTATAATAGTTTTAAGACGCAGTATCAATTATATTGCATTAAGTGTATATTACTTAAGAGATGGGAATATCACTTTAATTTACAATTCTAACTTAATCAGTGAAACAATAAAGTTGAATTAGATACAAAGTTCTTTAGTTTAAAATTCAATAAAAAAAAACCAAACCAAATATATCAAATGTATATGATTGTTCGATAAAAATTTGTCTAACACATGGTTTTTTTTTATCTTTATGTTGCAATTAGCTGATATCCGCTTCCATTGTATCTGGTTGTAATTTAAGCAATATGTTTTATGTAAAGAAATCAAAACATAAAAAATATACTTGAAATTTTTTTTAACTATTTCAACTGCTTTGAGCGACTGATAAAAATATTGGGTACGGGAAAAACTTTTGGGTTCGTTCGCGTCACCGATGACGTGACGTGACGTGACATGCTACTGACGTTATAGTATAGCGGCCTGTGTACATGTAATATTAATATTTTATATTGAGTTTATGCAGACCATCATACTTTTGATTAATTAAAACACTATATAATATACATGTATATAATTATTGGTCAGAGTGCCAATAGATGTGATAACGAGACTTACATTAATAATTGAAATTTACAAATTAAGTAATGTAAATACTTCGGTCTATAATTATTTTAAAAAAGTAAAAAAGGCAACGACAATATTGTTTTGTGTTTTCATTTCTCTTAGCAGTCCTTAAGATTGACTCGGTTTTTTTTTTAGTCTAAAGTAGTACTTATAAATCGTAGTTCGTTAAGATTTTAATAATAATCTCTCTTTTTTTGCAAACAATTTTCCTGATTATTTCTGTCATTGTCGAGTAGGTAATAATATTACAAACAATTTGGGATAATTTCAATGTTCTAACAAAATGGCGGGTCCGTTGTTGCATATGGAGTTTTTGTGACATCTCAGAATCCATGCTCCGTGGTGTTATTTCCCATCCACTTCACTTATACGCAATAACCGAACTTTTTTTTATATCATAGGAGACAAACCGACAAGTAGGTCACCTGACGTTAAGTGATCACCACCGTCCATAGACACTTGCAACACCAGGGGAGTCGCAAGTGCGTTGCCAACCTGTCTTGGGGGAAGGGGAGAGGAGATGAGCCCCCGGCGCTCTCACTGCCCGAACAAAACGCAACAATGCAAGCACTGTTACTTCACATAGGTTTTCTGTGAGAGGGTGGTACTACCCCGGTCGAGCCGACCCATTCATGCTGAAACCATTAATAGCTTCAGCGTAGCTCTACCACCTACAAAACTACAGAACTATAATATATTACGTAAAACACCACCAATATAACAATATATATAGTCAAATAACACAAGATTATAAAATATAATTAAAAAATATAAAATTCACTACACGAGAGACTAAGATCCCGCCAGAAACACAAACTTTAATAACTTCATATTAAATGAAGATATCGTGATCTTTTTAGGTATACAATAATCTAAGAATTAAAACAACAAAAATTCATTGAAATTACACAGTAACTATATCTACTTATATAGAAAAATACTTCAAACGTAGTTCGTACATACTAAACGCATTATCGTAAAATTTTAAGTAGATTTTAACGTTATAATACTAGTCCAATTTAGATAGAACTACGTTGAGCGTTATCGTTCGTTTTACTTGAAGGCCATTTAATAATTGACAATTTAAATAGATTTTAAGATGGTAATCCCTAAGCGATACGAGGGCTTGTGTTACTGGATATGTTGGTTACGTGGAATAATATAATCAAAACAAACACCTACACCGATAAAATCCTTTCAAATTAGCTTAATCTAAAATTCCCTCTCGGTACAACTAATATTTAACGTTGCGTGTATGTTTATTATAGATATATAAGATCTACCGTTACAATGAATCATCTAACAAATGTGTCGTAAGTGTAGGAAACTACAGATAAATGCAGTAAGCAACACTTATACTACATTCATAATTAGTTAGTTTCGAGTAAAAACTAAGTAAAGCCATAACAGAAACAGTTTTTTTAATCATTTATATACAGGATATTATATAACAAGCAAAAACACAATATCACGTGAACTTGTAAATTAGCTCTTTTAGCCTATATATATATATATTTATTTTTTATATTTTTATTTTTTTTGAACTGACTACGCTATTGACCAAGCAAGGTCTTAACAGCTTCACCGGACTACTATATATATATATGTGTGTGTATATGTATGTATATATATATATATATATATATTTACTGATAATTGCGTAACAAATTGCAGGCAATCCAAAATAACATTTCAACTTTGAACATGTGTTTCTCGAAACCGTTCATAAGTTCTTTACTGCGTTTATGAATTGTACGGCAGTATACCAATATTATAAAGAGGTAAAGTTTGTGACGTTGTAGGAGGACCTGGATCTACTAAACCGATTTTGAAAATTCTTTTACCAATAAAAAGTTATAATATATTAGTTAAATATATTTGTAAGTATTATAGACTATATATTAACCCGAAAAATGAAGAGATATTTTTGTGGTAGTCAGATTTGCAAAGTCGGAGAAAAAAGGGTCGAACGAAAACGTTTCTTACGAACGCTGCCTTAACGATGAGAGATATATAATTAAGTTCTAGCGAAAAGTTATAGGGCTTGATAATACCTACAAAAAAGTCAACGACAACATATGTCTAACTTTTATATTTAAGTCACAAAAAGTAGTTTTTTATAAATATTTACCGCCCAACGAATTGGGCACGGGTCAGCTAGTATGGAATAAATAGAATCCAAATAAATTTAGAAACACTCTCGTTTAATAGTTCAGTACTCTATAATCAACACCTCTACTTAAATACATTGACTTTATCTTTCGTCCGATTGTTCGCATATCTGTATGCATGGGCTAAAGGTGGTTGCATGCAAATATAATTGCGGGCCGGTGCAACGAACGGGCGAGCATTAGTACCGCTTTGTGCGGAAATGACTCGGTCCATTTCACACCGTTCAGCAAATTAGCCGCTTTCGAATGTACTGCTGGGAACACCCAGACGGAATTTACTTAGATACATTAATCAGGGTTTAAACCAATCCTCTATTCAATTTCTATACTTGATGGACAAGATTTACAATAATGATTTTATTAAATCAGAAGTAAGGTGGTAGAGCCACGCTGAAAGTATTACTGGTTTCAGCACGAATGGGTTGGCTCGCCCGGGGTAGTACCACCCTCTCATAGACAACCGACGTGACGTAACAGTGCTTGCATCGTTGCGTTTCGTTCGGTCAGTGACAGCGCCGGAGGACCACGTCCCCTCACCTTTCCTCTCTCCTCTCCCTCTCCCTCCCCTAACCCTTCCTCCCAAAGGGTGGCAACGCACTTGCGACTCCTCTGGTATTGTTAGTGTCCATGGACGGTGGTGATCACTTAACATCAGGTGACCCATCTGTTCGTTTTCCATCTATGACATATGATATACTTACATAGACATCGAAAGAATACGAATCATTTTCTTGTCAACACTATTAATGAATCCATAAATAATTTATGTGTTTGAAGCTAACAATTTTTACAAAGGAAAACTGTCTGCTACGCGCATTGATCTATAAAAAACCCAAGACGCACAGTCGACGTCTCAAACCCGTCCGCATAAAATGTCTACACAATTGAGAATTCTGAGCTCATTCCAAATAGTCTCTCGTCACTCGTGTCTTTGGATTTTTTGTACACTGCTTTGCAAAAACAAGTTTAAATAATCCGCGTAACGTTGAATTTCCTAAACATAAGTGTTTTATATTTAGCGCAACAAAATGACTGCACTGTGCCTGATGGTGAGCACAGTACAATCCAAAAACAATGGCGACTACCGAGAGACATGCCATCCCTCACCGGTCGCCGCTGTCATGCAGACCTGCGTAAATGTCTCTTCACGTTACGCTTGAAGGACCCCGTGTTATAGGAAGGAGGGAGCACACTGGCCGGGAGATTATTCCACAGCTTTACGGAACGCAAAGATAAGGAAGTTGCAACTAGTTATAGTATAACTATAACTACTTAGGTATATCGGTGAGTATTTGGGGACGGTTTTGAACGTTACTTTTATTTGAGACTGTGCATCTTGAGTTTTTATATATCAATGTCTGCACATATGGGTAATTATCAGGTGAACTGTAAATTAATATTTTAAACAAATACATGACAAATTCTATTTGGGAAAACACTCTGCGAATAGAGTGGTCATACATGCAGAATATCATTAACGCTTGTACAAATCAAACGCATATTATTTTCCGCGCGACTGCCAACCGCTGTATGCAAACAGAATCACAGAGTGAGCTCTAAATACGTCCCGTGCTCCAATTAAGTCTGTCGCGGAAAAAAAAACTGAATTAAGGTCGCGTTTCATAATTTACATTCCGCCAGATCGTGAAACTTGTGTGAATAATACCGTAAAACGTTTATAAAACTTGTAGCGAATTCAAACAAAGTCGCCTCCTTATATATAGCCCTCTGCGGATAGGACATGAGGCTATTTTCATGGAAAAATTGTTTTTATGTCCATACTCTTTTGTTTTATAGCTTAATAGTGTTATTATCATTACATAGTATAAAACAAAGTCCCCTCCCGCGTCTGTCTGTCTGTCTGTTCGCGATAAACTCAAAAACTACGGAACGGATCTTCAAACGGTTTTCACCAGTGGATAAAGTAATTCATGGGGAACGTTTTAGTATATAAATTTGTCAAGGTTTTATA
>MU160944.1:0-16661 GCA_015888305.1 Antheraea pernyi
GGGACATATTAACTCATCAGTTTTAAATCGCAAATCAAACAAAAGCTAATTATTTAAATTTGATTTGTAGACTTTATACTTTGTTGTTGGCAAAAGCACGTAATAGTGATTCGCTACTGCTGGTCGCGTTTCGGGATCATCAGCCTGTGTATATCCAGCTTTTTGCAGGCCGGCATGATACTGGCGACCGGCGATGAATAGTATATCACTCGGTGGTCGCCATTGTTTTTGGATTGTACTGTGTTTACCATCAGATATAGTGCAGTCACTTTGCCGTGCTATAAAAATAAAAGGAATTCTATGCAAATTATTCTTAAAGCAGTAACAACAAAAACCATTGTTGAATGATTTTCTAATTTGAAGTAAACCAAGAAAATATAAATGTATCTAATATATTAAGATACTTTAGACAAAGTTTATTTTTGTTATTATTAATTATCATAATTAAATTAGAATTGCACTAAATGAAACTAAATACAAACAGAAGTGTGAACAAATTCATGACACACAGCATAAATAATTCATATTGATTTAATTTATTCAGCGACTTAAGTTACAATTGTATTTATGACTAATTTTAGCTTGTACTTATTGCTAGCAATAGTTTAGATTAGACCTATACCCACAGAGAAGTACTATACTTATGGATGAAAGATGCCCTATTCTGTAACCATACAATTGTGTATGCACAATTTTATAATGATAGTAATAACATTATGAAAGTTCAACAAACAAACAAACCTTCCTATAATTAAATTTTTAATAATAAAAGCATATAATAATCCCTACTTTTAATTGATATTTAAGGTGATTCACACAAACAAAATTGTTATATCATTATATCTTAAAACAAAGTCCTCCACTAAGTCTGTTTGTCTGTCTGTCTATTTGCGATAAACTAAAAAAATTACTGAACAGATTTTCATGCGGTTTTCACCAGTGGATAAAGTGATTCACGAGGAAGGTTAAGTATATAAACTGTCAAGGTTTATTTTGATTGGGACAATGTTCGCAGGACTGCTAGTTATTTATATAAAAATATAAATTTTATTTATCCTATTACAATAATATATATTTCAAAATATGATAGTAATATAAAACAGTAAACCAAAAATTCACTTTGTGTTCGAAAATATACATATAAAGTAAGCCCCATAATATTACAATTGTCACTTGGATGCACACAATGATAAGCATTATCAATCATTAAGTAATTTATAAAAACAAAAATATGTAATGTAATATATGGTAAAGTTGAGTCAGTGTCATGCTTTTCAGTGTTCACAGACCAAGTAGATAATATTGTGATTCATATATGACTCATTGTATGCATATTTACATATTATAACATAGTGATAATTAAACAATAAACATATAGGTTAATAAATCAAAGATTTCTTGGTACTAAAAATGGTTTATTGTTGAATTTTATCTGTTTGCTTTCCTAGTTTTACTATAGGATATACCATAGAAAACTAAATGAATGCATGAAGGGTTATGGTGCTTCCTTTCAAATAAACATGTTTTTTAACCAAAAACAAATGAAAATTTTAGTGTTAGATTTTGTAATTCAAGATCATTAAGGAAAGCCCTCCTACATATATAAAATATATGGGATATTATTTTACATTTCCTCAAATACAGAACTTAAAAAGCCATTTTTAGAAATTATTTATTGATATAAAACTATGGACATACTACAGTAAGAAGAAGAAGAAGAAGTATGTAAAATTATTTCAAATGATAAGTTTCAAAATATACATAATTTTTTGACCCACACAACATTTAAACATTAAATATGATTATTTCTTCATATATGTAAAATTCTTTCATAAACCTAAAAATAATTTGTAGATTTAATATTTTATATATGCAGTAACAATTCACTATCAAAGACCTTAGAATACTAGCAGTATTCAATTGAAACATTCTTTCATAGTAGCTATGTAATTATAGATTAAAATGTTACAAGTTTTTTTTAATAATAATAGGCTATACTGTTGTAGAGCTATTATTTCCAGTTCCTATAAAGATACAATATATATAATATACAGCCTTCAACCTCTTTTTGAAATGCAAAAAAAATTTATATAAATTTTTACAATTGTACATAGAACACATTTTAAACCAATAATAATACTCACGGCCATCATCCTTTAAAGATTCCAGTTTAACTTCCTCCAACGGGATGACATGCTGTTTATTGTATTTTTTCTTGTTTATGACAATATTACCATATACTAATATATCATTGAAGAGGAAAAACTGACGAGCCTTTGGTTTCTTTCGACACATTTTCGTCAGGACACCTTCTCCAACAAGGACTCTGCCTTGTTCAGCCAGTGGCTACAAAAAGATACCATAGGATTTTACAGGGAGTTTAGATGAAATCTATCCTGCTTTTAATGAAAAATCAAAAGTGCCAAGACCATAATAACTTAATTAAATCACCTAATTAACTTTCACTGTACTAGTAGGCAATTAAAACTTAGGTGTCAATAAAGAAAAACAATAAAAAATAGAAAGTTACAATAATGTTTACAATCGACTACAACTATAAATTACGAGTTGGTATCGATAAAAACATGATATCTTTATTGGGACAATCCCACACGATGTACCCAAGATTTTATCTTGCCAAGTTTGTCGGTTGATAACAAATACTATAGATTGACTTCGAAAGTTACAATTAAGTTATTGTTTAGAAGAAATATAGACCAACCTGTCCCGAACTGCCAAAGCAGCTCTCCACCATAGCAATTCTTCTAGCATTGGCCTCACTATTCACTGCAAAAATTATAATAGTTGCATAAAAATTTATGTATAGTAACAATGTTTGACGTCAAAGGAAAGTGATCGAGCAAACAGTGATAGCACGTATCCATATACTTAAATTTACAATTTTACACATGTAAATACATTTTATTTACAACATAACTGAATATTTCCGATTTTAAAACAAATAAATGCGTACCTAAACGGTCCACCATTATCAAAATTATTTTCTAGCAGCAATACGACCAAGAATATGTGTCATTCATAGAAATGTTGCCACTCTTGAAAATAGACTCCTACCACTTACTTATCAATGTGCAATTTGTCTTTTCATATAAGTTAAAATAAAAATTATAGCTGTCTCATATTTCTCTTAATAAGATAAAAATAAAGCCTGATCGTGATGTTAATATAAATATTTATGCAAAGTTTCAGTTTCATAATTTCTATTTTGGTTACGTTTCATTTTATGTAACTTTTTAATTAAATGAAAATGGCGATGACAATAATCTTACGCGTATATTTATGGAAACGATTTCAGTTTTTAATCTAAACATTTATTATTAATTAGACAATAATACTATTTCAAAAATTCATTCATTCAATAAAGTAAAAAAATGGAAATCATAGACAAGGCTTGATCATGTGAGAATCCATTTTTTTTTCTTAGCAGCTGACAGCTAGTGGTCGATATCCTGACGAAATATTGTTCGTGATTCCAAATAATATACGAACAAAATGGGCTGCAAATTCTGTGGACCTAAATTGTCGCTGTGCGGCTTAATTTTGAGCGTATGGGGAATCATACAATTGGTGAGTATAAACTTTTATACTTCTTATAATATCATGCTAAGGATTTAATATTTCATTTGTGACTATTTCAGACGTTGATGGGCGTCTTCTATTATATCAGAGCTGTGGCTCTGTTGGAGGATCTCCCACTTGAAAGTGAAAGCGGTCACCATACCATTGAGGACTTCATCGCGACAGTCGAAACTGGCTACACACAAGTAAGTTGTGACGAGAGTTGTTTTTAAATCAATAAGTAATCATTATAAGACTAATTTGTAATCATTATAAGCCTAATGTAGGATGGTCGGCACTACTCAAACTCACCCGAGCCTCTTGAGTGTGCCATGTAGGATTTTATGTAAAAAAAAGGGTGAAACACCTTTATCGGTTTAGAACCTTCATGAATGCCCACTTTAGGGATTATACCGCTGTGAACAAAAATGCAAAATGTCACCCATTTAGTAATTACTTTAGATAACCCTTTGTATTGTATACATTTTAGTAAAAACCATATTATTCAAAGCTTAAATTAATATCTTTTAAATTTAAACATATATATTCTTAGTATAGATTTTAGATATTGTATAAATTGCATAAATGTGAATGTATAAATGAAAATAATAACATCCTACCTGCTATTCTATCAGTCATTAAGTTATATGATGAGGGTATCTCATCTATTTTTAAATATTTGTATTGCCTCCTGTAGAATTACCCCTCAGTTTCACTTATGCTTAATTTTTCCTGCACACTTTTTAAAATATTATTAGTGTGGTAAATGCTTGGCTCCTGAAGATAATATTGCTCGGTTAAGATAGTCTATAAACCTTCCACTATAATTTGACCTTAATATTTTAAAAAATGTGTCTAAGATCAACAAACAAAGGAAAATCTCTTGAAGTTTATAATATTAGTGTAGATAATAAAAATCTTACAGTTTTCGACATGTAACAAAAGAAGTAGGTGAAAGTATAATCTGTGTCAATTTCAGAACGCCTATAACTGCTGGATTGCTGCACTGCTATACGTCATAACATTGGTTGTATCTGGTCATCAATTCTGGATGAACAACCGTTCTTCTGTTAGTATGTAAGTCGGCGAAATAATGGTAATATTGTTGCTTGTTACTGTTTAACAATTCCATTCCATTTTTAATTTATTCTTATTTGAGACAGTAACTGTCCTGAATGCTGACAAAATTCACAGCACTTTCCAAGGTTGTTGTAAATTAACACATCAGGTATTGTTAACAGCCAAGGTCTAATCAATTACTGTAACTTTAAATATTTAAAATATAAAAAAAGGTGCCCAGAAAATGTAAAAAGAAATGTCAATAATATTTTGCCAATCTATGTAACCAGCCTAGAACAGTATACATTTTTATTCAATTTGAATATGTTTGTTAATGTTAAAGAGATTGGAGTCCTATAAATATTGAAGATATATTAAAGTCTTGGCATACTGAATAATAAAATATTGTGAATAAGTATTACTTTCTGTGGATGAGTGCTATAATTGTACATAATATATCTATTATTGTAGGTACATTGTAAAATGCTTAGATTTTCTTGAAGTAAATATATTAATTAATGTTAAATTGTTGGTTTTATTTTATGATAATCTTTTTAATATTTTTTCTTCATGTAACCAAAGTATCTTATTAATTCTGAACATAAAAAAAAATTGGTCATGTGTACTCAAGTGCTTATATTAAAGGCCATGTGGTTCTTTTTGTATAATTAATTATATGTGACTTATTTATTTATTATAATGTAATCGATTTACGCTAATACCTTATTACGTACACGGTTTTAGAAATGTCTACAATTTTTTATTATCAGAGCTATAATATTTTGCTGAGTTGTATACTTTTAATAATTAATTTAAAAAAAATAAACTAATTAGATGCATATGCCAAAACACAATAGTACACCTATAAAAACATACATACTTTTTGGTCTGTCATTTTAGACTTCACAGATGTCAAAATTTTGGCAATTGGATATTATATATTATAGAGGATTTTTGGCGGGATCCTAGTCTATCATGTAGCATTTTATATTTTATTTATAATCTTGTGTTATTTTACTCTGTATTTAGTAATATTGGTGGCATTTTACATATTATAGTTCAGTTATTGTGTGCAAGTGAAGTAAATGGGAAATAATACCATGAGCATGAATTCTGACATGTCACAGAGAATCTGGAAAGTTTTAACAAGGAGGCTACCATCTTGTTAGAACATTGACATTATGGCAAGACACTTATAATATTATACTCCGCAATGGCAGTAATAGACTGGCTGCCAAAAATAAAATAAAAACAAAAACAGACCTTATAGTCTCATTCAGAACCGTAACCTCTATGGTTATAGAGTATTATTTGTCAAAGGAACTTGTCAGTTCAATAAAACTGCCCTTATTGTTCTTTGATTTGATTCACAATGACTTTCCTATCTCTTTGCGGTTCCTGTTGCATGATCATAAGTGTATGGGGTGTTATACAACTGGTAAATTTATGTAATCTTTATTAATTTTAAAAAATATAAGACTTTATATTTCGAGAATTTAACGGGAAAATCATTTGACAACCATCTTTTTGATCGAATGTCTGCGTATAAAGACGGTAATACTCCAAAATCTGGAAAAGAGAGAATCTTTCAAGTCATGAAAGGCTATAAAAGAGATTCGGGAGAGATTTTTCTTACGATGAACTCTATAGGGTGTTATGATATAGCTCTATCGATGCATCTGAACGCGCATCTGCAACCATTTCATTGTCGTTTCAAAATTATACGTCTTAGTGCCGAAATTGTCATTCTTCAATTAGAATTATTCCGAGTAAGCTTATAAAATTTATCAATATTAAATACTTGTAATTTAGCTCATTCTGTTGAAAAGTGGAACAATTGTGAAAGTCAAGTTTATAGTACCCAAGATATTCATCCTGTGCAGGTTCTTATGGGTATTTTCTTCAAAGTTGAAGCAGTGGTTATGATTGATGACGTCGTACCAGAGGAATACGCTGATTACGCAGATTTTATAAAAAAGACAAAAGAGAATTATGCTACTGTTAGTATCTTTAATTATTGTATGTACTTAGTAGAATTTTTGGTACTTTCATATTAAATGTACCGCGCTCGCTGACCGCTGCCGCGGTCGGTTAACGTTATCTTTTTTCGAGAGTCTAACTTAACCAAACCGAGATAAAAGAGCAACCATTAAAAAAAAACCTGACCGTTTTATTTTTTCAATTTTCCAGTCTTGATTCGCGTCTTAACTTGCGAAACAAAGGCGGTGCATGACGGCCGCGGTAGCGTTCGGTGAGCACGGTGCATTTAATACGAAAGTACCGTATTTTTTTGTCTCAATTGGGACGGAATTTTACAATACAGTCTTATATGACAATTATTACTTACCGCTGAATCATATAATGATGATTGTTGACGTAAAATCAGTAATAAAAATACTTAACCATAAAATGTTTATAAGACGACTAGCAGACTTTCAGGTAGCTCTTAACTGTTGGATCGCGGCAGCCCTGTATTTACTGATGATCGGAATTTCATACGTGTGTATCGCAAAAGCCCGTTCTATAGCTGCTAAGGAAACTAAACGTTTAGAAGATGACGAACTGAGTTGCAAACCGAAGCAAAAGTAACGTGATTTCTTTTCATCGTGATAAGGAGATAGTCCGTTATGGTCACTTTATTATACTGTTAAGAAAATAAAGAAGCATGTACACGTGGAAGACTTATTTTTATTCTATTTCAGTTATTATAATTTAAATTAGTTTTATGTCACTTCTTCCAATTTTCTATCGAACGTCACTGTACCGATGTTGACGCTTTTAATTTCTTCTTTACTGACTTTTTCATTTACCTGCAATATGGCGTTTATTGGTAAATTAGTTACATTTATATTATTAAACACTACTGGGCCCGGCGGACGCTGTCCCGCCCTGATAATAAAAAAAAACCTTGAAAAATTATATACCTAATTCTTTCTCATGAATCACTTTATCTACTGGTGAAAACCGCATGAAGATCCGTTCAGTTGTTTTTGAGTTTAACGCGAACAGACAGACGTAGTAGAGCACTTTGTTTTATAATATGTAGTGATACTGAAATTTTGAAATATAGTTTTCTTGTTAGGTTGAAATTAGATGCGACTTGAGATTTTGTAGGTGGTAGAGCCACGCTAAGCCATTACTGGTTTTACCATGAATGGGTCGGCTCGCCCGGGGTACTGCCACCCTCTCACAGAAACACCCACGTGAAGTAACAGTGCTTGCATTGTTGCGTTTCGTTCGGTCAGCGAGAGCGCCGGATGCCCAGCTCTCCTTGTCACACGAATCTGTCCTATGTGGGAGTTCTACTCGCAAAAATATAAAGGCAAAATTGAAGCTTGTTACTTCTGCATTAAAACGTTCACCAGGCACTAGCTTTAGAAACATGCTACCTTTTAAGTATAAATTACATCCTAAGTATTACGAAGGAGTTTGTTAAGGATTATAAATAAATATAATACCTAGTATTTATGTTTACATCAGATTTGATGTCTAAGATATTAACCGGAGACACTGTATACGCGAGTTTGAATTCTTTGATATCCACTGAAGGTAATTTATTGCGATACAACCATAGTGAACACTATTAATAAATTAGTGAAATCCATCACAAAGTACTTATAGGCGTATTCATGCAGGTACATTTGAGACCCAGATTTAATTCTAACTGTTGCCACCAATTTTGACGATGTAACCTTTTAATAGTTATTTAATAAGACAACAGATATTTTCATTTCAGTTAGGATCACCTGTGTATCTATTTCTTCATCTTTTGAAAGGTGATTCAAGTTGAGCCAGGGGTCGGCTAAAATTTGTGGGATCTTCACACGTAGTTTCAATGGCGCCAGGATTCTTGTGATCAGTTTCCGACATTCGACTGATACCTTCGGCTCACGAGGGAAGGTCACTTTATTTTGAACTTGCTATAGGCGATAGATGTGAAATTAGATAGGGCGAACGTAAGGGGTCTTAGAAACCAGCTAATAATTATTTATTTAATATCTTTTCTAATAAAAACACAGTAACTGTAAATTGTAACATTTGTCATAGTACTTGGTGGTGCTTCCTTCGACCGGAAACAACCTGTGATGTGAATCAAATGCAAGGTCAGCGAGAGCTAGTAGCAAATTTTGTGATCACTCACCGGCTGGTGTGGGGTTCGATGCCGGAGGTCGGCGCCGACGAATTGTGATGGTGCAAAATAGGTTATGGCGATACGAGGAGCGCGCGATTCCTTTAAAGCGCGATGAGCTTCGCCTATGATGCGCGCGACCGAACTGGGGGCCGGCGACACACGCCGCCGAGAGCGACCAACAAAACAAAATGCTCCCACCCTCGCTGACACAATTTTTCCTAATTGACTATTTACGCGGCCGCAACAATAGATATACTCCAAGAATTAAACTTGGTACATATTATTATTCTTAGTAAAAAGTGTTAAATTAGCGAATGTAAATATACATTTTTCAAGATATTACGAATTGTGAAACACGACTATCGGTTCAATATCTGGGAAAGTAGTTTATAGTTAGATATCATAATTACGAGTATATTATTTATTTTAAACGTTGCTGCGTGAGCTCTTATTGTATTTGTTCAAAATAGTAAATGGAAGAGCAATAGGGTTGTTTGGGATTAAATTTTCACTAGGTGTTTATATTATTTTCCGACTTCGCAAATAGCACACCTTCGCTAGTTCCCACAAAATCATTGTTTTTAGCAAGTCTCATCAAATAAAGTGTGAGTTAGCGCTTGTCAAGTTAAAAAAAAGCTGAAGGCACTTCATAAACAATTAACACCGTCATTATAAAATTAAGTTAAAATAATTAACTATTTTTACTAAAGTGTAAATAGTTTAGCAAAAACTTGTAGGTATTTCAATATAAATTGTTTCCTTCGAGAAAGTTAATGCAGTAGCTTACATTCCTATCATGAAATTCCTTCCTTGAGCTCTTAATATTTTTACAATCATAATTTATAAATTGTTTTTGTTGTAAATATAAGCCTGGCCATAAAAGTAATTCCACCTCGAGACTAGTTTTATGATGGAGCGAGACCTAATTGTGTCAGAATTAAACATATTCACAATTAAAATATAGCAAAAAATATACATATTTTTATGTACCAATACAGTCTCGACCGGCCACTCTATTTGCTCTATAGTAGGCACAGCCCTACTTAAGAGTCCATATTAAAAACCATGTTGTATTGTTGAAATACTTTTGCTAAACTACGTCCAGCGCAGTAGTCCGGTGAAGCTATTAAGACCTTGCTTGGTCAATAGCGTAGTCAGTTCGAAAAAAAATACGTCCAACGCTCATGTTAAGAAAAATACTGTAGCCAAATTAGTTTTTAATAATGTTCACACATTACCTTTAAAAGCTGAGTGTAATTTGTATCATCAAAAGGCAAACGTCCATATACAATAGCATACAACACCACACCCATGCTCCATATATCTGAATCTTGGGGTTTATAAGGTACACCTTTCAGGATCTCTGGCGAGGCGTACGCATAGCTTCCGCAGAATGTCTCACTTAGGGCGAAGACACCGCCGCTTTTTGGCTTCATGTGTCCTCGAGCAAAGCCAAAATCGGAAAGCTTTATGTTAAGTCCATGATCCATGAGCAAGTTCTCACATTTTATGTCTCTAGTTAATGACGAAATATTTTATTATACTATCGACTTTCAAGAGTAGGTATGCTACTTTTTTCTTAATTATAGATGCATTTCCTTTAGACGTATAAAATTACTTCTGATTTTTTGATCTTGTATTTGTTTAGTTTTTTTTTATGCCTCTTACATTTACTAGTACGATGCGTAAATCTACTACGTCAACATAAATAATGTTACCATCTGTTTAATCAACAATGTGGAAAAAAAACGAAGATAATTTACCTATGAACGACACCACGTTCGTGGCAATATTCTACAGCTTCAACTAGTTGACGAAACCAGCGGCGACCTCGCGCCTCGTCTATATGTTGGTCTTTACGAATTATGTCCAACAAACTTCCATTTTCTGCATATTCCATCACTATGTATACTCTAATAAAATGATTAATATTTAGTATGACAGTAATTATACCTCCTTTAATATTATACTACTCACTAAATTAATACGATTACGATTAAATACGTTAATAGTACGTCTATTCTTATTCATATATTCTACATTATGTATGGACTGAATTTTCCTAATATAAATTGTTTATATGGGCAGTACTGGACTTCATTTGACATGTCGGGAAGAAGACCGAGATAGTCGGTTAAGTTCGGTTTCGTATAGCTCTATCTTTGTCTCTCACAGTCATTGCACTTTGCGAAAGAAAGAACGCCTTACAAAACCGTTGCAATGCAATCTTAGCTGGACGTCTCACTCTTTTAGATCTCACTCTACTGTAGATGTATTTGTATATAGCTGAATCATAATAATAAAACATACCTATACTAATATCATAGAAATAGTATGATACCTATGTGTTGTTTCTATTGCTTGAAGAAATCGTATAAGATTTTCATGTTTCAACCCTTTAACAACTTCTATTTCTCTAGGCAGAAATTTCTTTAGATAATCTCCAGGCGCTTGAAATTTGCTTATAATTTTTATCGCCACTTGACAATTGTGCCGGTCACTTGTAGCTACCTATAGTATGCCAACCAATTATAATTATTGAATAGTGTTATTACATTTTTGTTTATTCTTTAATACACAACTGTTTAAAAACTATCTCACTAGATGTTAAGTAATTAAATAAGAAAATATGGTAAATCGGGAAAGGATTTTGGACTGCAGCTGCTTGATCACGTCAATGGGTGTAAGTGTACGTACAGCCTGAGTGAATTTGCGTTCGGCGGGGCGTGCAGCGGGACGTGCAGCGTCCAAGAGCACCACGCACGCCCCGTTACGCTCGCCGCTCGATTTCAGCATCCACTCTGGCCGTACACTAAGACGACTGCTTATTAACTTATCAGTGATGAATCTAACTTAGCAAGTACTAAAAAATATACTAATGCCATACTGTGATTAATTTAGCCTACTCGTAATTATCATATCACTTATGAAAGCTTTCGATATCATCTAATGAGAAATCCGATTAGCCTTCTGCGGTTATTTTATACTAATAACTAATACGATTGCGTTAAAATAAATCTTTTTGCAAAACCAGTGCTATAAATTAAAATGTTATTATAATCGTATGCGTCCTTGAATGTCTTCACATAGTAACAGGTAATTTTTTATTAATTTAGTTTCCTATTTACATTTCCTATTAACTGACATCTGTGATTTCTTCTGCGTTGATTATTATTTTAAAAATATGTCTTATGTATAACAGAAGAACTACATAAACAATATTACAAGAAAAAATATACTCTGTTCATGAAATGTCTTTGTAAACAATGTTATCGGTTTATATCACCGCTTCTGTGAATTCATAACATACTGCCTGTTGTACCACACTCCACAAGAAAGCACACATCGCTCAACGTATAGTGCTTATAAAAGTAGTAGCTTCTTAAAACTTTAAAAATTCAATATTTTTTAGGTAAGAATTAAGTGTCTAAAGGAAACAGGGTGTGTTGTAAATTACACATGATAGAAGTGAAGCTGTTGTATTACAGAGAAACATTTTATTACATTTATTATTTTTTTTTTTTTTTTTTAAATGGGGGGTGTGCAAGTTTAAATACCGGTGTGGATGGATTGACTCGCCACGCTGTGACTGCGGTGCGGATATCCAATCGTTAGCACACATCATACAACAATGCCCATTAAGAAAATATAATGGTTCTCCAGATGACCTGATCATTCTTACTGACGACGCCCTAAAATGGCTGAGAGAATTAAATCTCCATTTATAATAAAATAGAACGGATTACTCCATTCCAGCCATACGATTAAATAAAATAATTACATTTATTAGAAAAATAGAACAAAAAGTCAACGTCAGGCGGAGTTCCCAGGTGGTGGCACCCATGCAAGTACTGACCGCGCCCGATGTTGCTTAGGGTCGATAATTGGGAGGAAAACCGGTGTCTTTTACACTCTACCCGACACAAGGTTTACCTCCACCACTTTTCGTCACACAAAAAGATTACCGGTCAGAATTTCAAAACATTCCCATAAGAAGTTACAATAAAAAATTATTCCGAAATTTATTTAGTATTTTTGCGTGATGCCCACACAACGGTGGGGCTCATTTTATTTATATTGATTTTCCTAATGATATTTGCAAATAATTGTTTTTAGTTTGCCGACACTGAGCTTTACATATTCTCTCTTTGTAGCATAATTCTGTATGGTCATTGGTTTTAATGTAAATAATGTTATTTTTAATCGTACCTTAACCGTGGCATAAGACCCTGAACCTATAGTTCTACCGAGTACATAACCGTGCGTTTCAAGTACTGTCAGTTTTCTTTCAGATTTTACTTCAACTCCACTGTGTACAGTTGCCGTAGGCTCAGTCGACATCTCGCCGAGGACATTATCATTGGCTTTTACATCCGGCCCCGGCATATCACAGAAAATTTAATTTTAAATAATATAAATGTTACATTATAATGAATTTTGGTTCATATTTATTTTTCACGTTTTCTTTTTTGGGATTTACTCATTCTGTCATTTTGTCATTATATATATTTTTGAGAAGTGTTATTACTTTTCCAGTTGTCATCTATTTGAAAATATGTACAGATTCACCCGCCAGTTATATGTCTATACTAATATTATAAAGAGGTAAAGTTTGTGAGTTTGTGACGTTGTAGGGAGTAATATCTGGATCTACTAAACCGACTTTGAATTCTTTTACCAGTAGAAAGCCGCGCTATTTTTGAGTGTCATAGACTATATATTAATCCAAAAACTGAAAAGACTTTTTTGTGTCGGTTTTGCAAAGTAAGTCGGAGAAGAAACGGTTGAACGAAAACTTTTCTTACGAACGCTGCCTTAACGGTGAGAGATATATGATTGAGTTCCAGAGAAAAGTAATAGAGATGAAGAGTAAGAGAGATGTTTACCGCTCAACGAAGTGGCCGTGGGTCACCTAGTGTAATCCTAAATAATAATAAATATAAAGGCCAAAAGTATTTTAATGGGTGTCGTTTTAGCGTAAAAAAGAACTTTATGAAAGTTGAAAATTAAACGCGAGTTCGGTCTGATTCCCAGTATGAGCGCTTAAATGTACCATTATATTTTACATACTAGATCTCTGCATCAAGTAAAAAGCTTCTGATAGGAAAACGATTTTTGCTGAACCACGTGAAAGGCTGAAATCTGTATCCTTAGTGATAACTTGCACATGGAATTTTGGATGATTTTGGAGGTTGGAATGGTATGAGACTCTAGGTAAATAAACATCACGATTGGGAGAATTTGATAATAATTATGATCTAATGAAAATAATATATTGTTATTTAAAAATAAATGCGGGTAAGTATGTTGTTTTATGTATATTTAAAACAATTTGAAGGATACAAAATTATTTATAAATATAGAGAGAATTCATTATTAATTAATATATTACTTCTTACGAATGAGACAAAAAAAACAACAACAGGTAACATATAAACGTATTAATTATTACTACAACAAATAAAGATACATTATATCTACTTAATATAGGACCTTCGATCAACAATAACTAGATAACGGGTTGGCGCTAAAAATACGTCTCGGTAAATAAGAGCTCACTTGAAATGTGTGCCCTTATTTTGTTTAGTTTGTTTGAAACACAGCCAATGTAAGCCCGTTTCACATGCCTGTATTCAAAAGATGCAAAAATAATACCCGAAAAAGCAATTTAACGACCGGAGTATCTTACTTTCGCTAAATATATGTTGAATAAGTTATATTTTAAGTTTTAAACTAACTAATAATATTAAATTTTGAATAAAATTACCGATTTTCAACCTGTGATACAAATGTTTGGCCTCAAAAGACACAAAGACGCACAATAACGGGAAAACGTACTTTATTGATTATGTGTTAAAGTTGAATTAACACTAAATGTTGTTTATGCTATATTCTTTTCTTTAGTGAGGGGAGTAATTTATTACTTTGCTCGTTTTATCGTAAGTATTAGATGATATTTTGAACATTTGTGACTATATTACAAGGTGTTATTGTTGTAATTAGGTTGAACTTAAAACAGTTTTAAAACTTTTTTTCTCCTTTTCTTAGTAAACAAATAGCTACACATAAGTATATATTTACGCGGACGGCTTTTAGCTTCGATTTGTACGTGACCTTTTATCTAGTTATTATTGATCGAAGTATAGAACATATTATTGAAGACTTAATTATCCTACTGAAGATTATCCGTTGTTCGTTATTGTTATTGACAATGATAATGGTCGGCTAATGTTATCCTAACATGCGAATAATCAAGCATTTACAAATGTGATAGACTTTATGCTGTCCATACTCACTATAAACATGAATAATTATAATCAATTATAATCGATTATAATCCTTGAGCGTACGTTATAAAATTTCATTTCTAATTTTATAATGAATCATAATGTTATTGACAAAAGTACATAGCTTTGTAGGAGTTTTTGCTGTACCTCAATTGGAATAATGTCGATTACAAAAGTTAAATTAATTAGTAAATAAAATAGCAATAATAAATTAATTAAATTTTATTTTATTCTGTATCATATTATAATTTGTAACAATAATAGGATAATGGAAACTAAAATATTATTATAGATAATAGAAAATTATCCTATATCCTAATAAAACACTTTACAAATTGTTATAAAGAGTAATATAACAGCATAAATAATAATTAATATATATTCGCTATTGCCGTTTAGTAGGTATAATTGTAGTCTTGTCAGTTTTGACACATAAAAATAACCAAACTCTTGTCAACAAACTTCCGATAAACAATAACAAACATATGTACTGTGAAATGTGAATTGCTTTAGATTTAACTACATGTTATATCTGTATTATTAGACTGTTATCAAAAATTGTATTGTAATACTTTTAATATTATTTTTTCATTGCTTGATTGCCCAAAGATGAAAACTATATGATGTATAGTTAATTAAATTTGGAATATCTGATTAAACTAATCGCATTTTTAGTAAATCTGAACAATACAGGGAAAATTTAAAATTTACAGTTTGTATTTTATGGGTGCATACCTCTTTCCAATAAATTGAGTGAGTGTTGTAAATAAAGTTTAGAAATTTTTCTATAATTGCATTGGTATATTAGTAACTAAATATTGGTCAAGTGTTTAGGATGCTATGTTGAAAATTTAAGCAAGATTCATTCAGTAAAAGTTTATAAGTTAGTAGAGTTAATTTAAACACAATTATTTACATGTAAAATATATGCCCTTCTCATGCGTTCAACAGTTAGGCATATATATAATCATTGGTATACAATCTTTAATATTATATCCTTGATACATATTTTTTATATATTCCCATCTCTGATTATAATCATTATTTATGTTATAATTATTTTGTATTCCATTAATATGATTTTTGATAACACTAGCGATTTCTTTTCATTTATATGTACTGTATTAACATTATGGCTATGTCATTATGATGCCATTAAAGTTATACTGTAGTCCGGTGAAGCTGTTAAGCCCTTGATAGGCCAATAGCGTGGTCAGTTAGAAAAAAAACATTTAAGGAATGTTATCAAAATAAAAGAAATATAACTGCAACAAATTTGATTGTTCATTAAGCTTTAATTAATATATGATATTACTAGCCTCTGCCCACATCTCCGTTTATGTGGAATAGTTACTTTGGTCTAATGTTAACACATAGTGGAAGCTTTCAAGAGGAAAAACCCGATTTTGAAATATTTTCAGTGATGCTCCGCTCCTATTGCCCTTAGCGTAATGATATATAGTCTATAACCTTCCTAAATTAGCTATATAGTACTGGAATAATTTTTCAAATAGGTCCAGTAGTTCCTGAGGTTACCCTCTACCATGTCACAAACTTACAAATTCACAAACTTTACCTCTTTATAATATTAAGTATAGATTAAT
>MU160944.1:18446-33040 GCA_015888305.1 Antheraea pernyi
ACTACCTGACAATTGATATATTGCATTTTCACTCTTATTCTGTCTCTGTAAAGAAAAAAAATTATAAATGTAAGTTGCAAATCAGAGAAAATGAAAAAAAGTACTAATTAATTCATTTTTGAATTAAGTATAATTTGAGGGCAGAAGGTCATGTACAAATAAAAAAAATTTGATATCCTAGGGGAGGGGAAGGGGAGAGAGGGGAGGTGGGCCTCCTGCACTCTCACTGACCAAACGAAACGCAACAATGCAAGCACTGTTACTTCACGCCGGTTTTCTATGAGAGGGTGGTACTACCCCGAGCGAGCCGACCCATTCATGCTGAAACCAGTAATAGCTTCAGCGTGGCTCTACCACCTGACAATTGATATATTTCAATTTCACTCTTACTCTGTCTCTGTAAAGAAAAAAAATTATAAATGTAAGTTGCAAATCAGACAAAATGAAAAAAAAGTACTAATTAATTCATTTTTGAATTAAGTATAATTTGAGGGCAGAAGGTCATGTACAAATAAAAAAAAAATTAGATATGGTTTTTCCCGATTCTCAATATCTATAAAATTAGCTGTTACCCGCACTTCCACGCGATTTTGTAATCGTATTAAGGAAATTTAAAACTGCGGCAAGATGTATAATTACAGAAATGCTGTTTCATAAATATTTTTACACATGCCACCTACTGTCCCTTGTAACATACATTAGATATGTAAATACTAACAGTGTGCTGAACAAGATATACCATCAGAGACATATTTGGAACTTTCACACACTATATGTACTTTAACAACCTCAGTGCTGACTTACATTCCATAGGGAACTAATGAATCACTATGTCTTAAAATGTTATTATATAGATATAAATATTATGAATATAATTAAGTTTTTGTGACAGTACAAAAAGTAATTGTTTGTCTGGTCTGCAAGAAAAGGTATTTTGGAAATGTTAAAGTTTTTTTTTATGTTATAGGAGGCAAAGGAACAAGTGGGCCACCTGATGTTAACTAATCACCACTTTGGGGGGAATGGGGGAGAGGAAGAGGGAGAGGAGGGGAGGTGGGCCTCCGGCGCTCTCACTGACTGAACGAAACGCAACAATGCAAGCAGTGTTACTTCACGTCGGTTTTCTATGAGAGGGTGGTACTACCCCGAGCGAGCCGACCCATGCTGACCAATTCATGTTGAAACCAGTAATAGTTTCAGCGTGGCTCTGCCACCTATAACATCTTAAAGTATTTATGGTCTAAGATCTTATTAGAATGACTTCTGCTATCTTCAAAATTAGTATTTACTACTTGTATAGTGTTGCATAAGTTGATAATTATTTTTCTATCTATACATATAATAAAAATGAAGTGACGCCGATCACCGCCGCAAGATCCACGTAAGAAACCTGCTACCATACTACCTTCCCCGATTACAATGTATGAAGGAGATTTAATGGCAGTAGCTCGTGTCGGTCTGTCTGTCTGTTTGTTCCGGGTAATCTCCGAAAGGGCTAGACCGATTTTTACAGGAATTTCACTGACCCATAGATGAAATTACAGCGGGTTTTTTAGGCTACTCTCATTTTGACTAGGTATTAACCGCGGCTTCGTCTGCAATGTTATGTCCAAAACGATTGGACCGATATTCATCAAATTTTTACCAGCAGATAGCGGACATCATTTCAAGTAATTTAGTCTATTTTAATTTAGACTAGCTGTTAACCGTGTACTATCTTCAAAACAGTTCAACCGATCTTCACGAAACTTTCACTGAGAGATAGCTGACCTTATAAAAAGTAATTGAAGCAATTTTAGTTTATACTAGCTGTTAACCGTGACTTCGCCTATAATGTTATGTTTAAAACGGTTCGATCGATCTTCACATAACTTTCACTGGCAGATAGCTGATCTTATAAAAAGTATTTTAAGCAATTTTAGTTTATACTAGGTGTTAGCCGTGGCTTCGCCCCCAGTACTATTTTCAAAACGGTTCGATCGATCTTCAGATAACTTTCACTGGCAGATAGCGGACCTTATAAAAAGTAATTTAATTTATTTTAATTTAGACTAGCTGTTAATCGTGGCTTCGCTTGCTGTGCTGTCACCAAAACGGTTACATCGATTTTCACGGAATTTTTACTGGTAGATAGCGAACTTAATAAAAAGTAATTGAGGTTATTCTATTTTAGACTAGCTGTTACCCGCGACTTTGTCTGCATGAAATTTAGCAAGATTTCAACTCATTCTTTATTTTTAATAAGAGAAATAATTATCAGCTTATTGTTTACAATTCGACATTATAATTATTAATAACATTAATGATATAGAGATCTTCCTAAAAAGATCTTAGATTATAAACGTATTACGTAAAGTGTTCCATAAAACAATTTCTTGCGGAACAGAAAAGCGTTTATTTTTTGTATAGTCACAAAATCTTAATTATAATAATGGCAATGTATATTAAATATAATGTAAATCTTAATAATAATATTTTAAGTTATTGTTTTGTTAGTTCTTTATACAGTGTAAGTGAGCACTGAGGTAGTTATATGGTGGGTTAAGGTTCCAAATGTGTTGCTGATGACAAACCTCATTTGGCACCCTATTGGTATTTATATATCTACTGAACATGTTACATGTCACTTTTAGTAGCGTGCGCGTCGTACTTACAATTGTCTTTAAAGAGCGTTTCTGTAATTGTACAAAACTCACAATTCTATAATTCTTTAATACGATTTTAAAAAACGCCTGCGGAGCTGCGGGTACAGCTAGTTTTAAATAAAGAATGAGCTGAAGTATTGAAATCTTGCATTAATATAAATCAAGATATAACTCTATATCTGTCTGTAAGCAGTTTTTAACATTTCACAATTTAAATAGTGCTCGTTAAACCCGATGCAATATACTTTTACGTTGCTATGGTTACTTGGTTACGCAAGACGCAAGCGTGGTGAATAACACAAAATGGCCGCCAAACTGACCAATAAGACTATAATTCGAATTACATATGTACAAATATATGAATTTTAATTATATTTATTCTTGGAGTCCAGTACAGTGCACGCCCCACGCAGATATTTACAATGAACAACATATTTTTGCTAAATTTCACGCGGTCGAAGTCGCGACTAACAGTTAATTTAAAATAAAATTGCCTTTTAGTTAGTATAACTTCAGTTATCTGTCAATGAAAGTCCTGTGAAAACCAGTCCATCGTTTCGGATATTTCACTGCAGATGAAATCGCGGGTAACAACTAGTAGAAACAAAATACGAGTAGCCTAAGCTACTCCTTATACGGTCAGCTATCTGCCAGTAAAAGTCCCATGAAAATTGATCCAACCGTTTTGAAAATCACACTGTGGATGAAGTCACGGGTAACAGCTAGTCTAAAATAAAATGGCCTAAGTTAGTTTGTGTAACTTTAGTTGTCTTCCCGTAAAAGTTCGTGAAAATCGGTCGAAGTATTTGGGATATTCCATTGCAAAGGAAGTCGCGGGTAAAAGCTAGTCTAAATTAAAATAGTCTTAAGTTACTCTATATAAGGTCGGCTATTTGACAGTGAAAGTCCCGTGAAAATCGATCCAACCGTTTTGAAGTTTGCATTGCGAATAAAACCGCGGGTAGCAGATAATCTAAAATAAAATAACCCATGTCACTCGCTATAAATCAAGTTATTTACCAGTGAAATTCCCTTCCAAATCGGTTCTATCATTTCGGAGATCAACCTGAACAAACAAACAAACAGATAAAAAATATGCATTTTTGCATTACCTATATATATTTTCATAATGCAATCATTAAAAAGTTGTTATTTTGAGATTACACACAGACACTTCATTTTTATTAAATGTATATATAGATAACTATTGCAAAAATAATAGTTGCATCTCTATTTTTGGGCGGCAAAACAAGAAATTTGACATCACAAACAGTAGTTGTCTGATTTACATTATTTTTTGTAATTTTAAGTAATATTGCTTTTTTCCCTAGAATGAGAGTGAAATTTGATTTATTATCGATTGTTGGCAGTGGTTTTGTTATTTTATTTCGACTATCTAGTTCAGCTATAGGTACTCAACCTGCGGCCCGTCGGGTCTTTGTAGTTGCTCCCCGGGTTATACTTTATTTTAAATTATTTTAAACTTGGTGCCTATCAAAATAGATTTACCCAGATAACCGGACCGCAATGCGTTCCCTATAATATAAGGGTTATACCAAGCTTGTTTTATTGGACAAACATTTTTAATTACGTTAATACGTTTTTCATTTGAAATTACGTTTTTTTTATTAATACTTAAATATTTGTAGTTTGCGGCCCGCGACACCATGAGAGAAACATGTTTGTGGCCCGTTTAAAAAAAAGGTTGAGTACCACTGATCTAGTTAAAAATACTACGTGAATCCGCCGATATCCAAAGAAAAAGAATATAATTGAAACGATTTTAGCACGGGCTGGTCGTGTGAATTGTGCCGTGTACGTTCCATCCCACCTCCCTCTTGCCGTCACCTTTTATTTAGAGCTTCGAGTATGATATCACACCATGCTGACTTGAATATATCTATAGTTCTCTTTAAAATGGACTTATGCAATACTTCATTCGATAACCCATTTACGTACACACCAACGCGGTTTTTTTGTTTAATTTCGAAATGTACACGTTATTTTTTAACATTTTATATGAAACAAATTGTTCAAATGAAGTGTAAGTCCATTAGATTATAGTATATTAGAAATATGTGGGTATGAATGCTCTTCATTTTAATTATAAATGATAAAATAAATTATACAAATTATATACCTAAACCTTCCTCATGAATTACTATATCTACTAGTGAAAACCGCATAAAAATCCGTTAAGTAGTTTTCGAGCTTACCGCGAACAGACAGACAGACGCGGCAGGGACTGTGTTTTTTACTGTTTTTTTTTATGTCATAGATGGCTCACGAACAGGTGAGTCACCTGATGTTAAGTGATCACCACCGTCCATGGACAAATACCAGAGGAGTTGCAAGTGCGTTGCTACCCTTTGGGGGGAAGGGTTAGGGGCGTGAGAGGAGAGGGGAGGTGGGCCTCCGGCGCTCTCACTGACCGAACGGAAAGCAACAATTCAAGCACTGTTACTTCACGTCGGTTTTCTATGAGAGGGTGGTACTACCCCGGGCAAGCCGACCCATTCATGCTGAAACCAGTAATAGTTTCAGCGTGGCTCTACCACCATTAAAATATGTAATGATAATACTTTAATTTTGTATATAAAGCTTAAAATTATTCTTTTTAGTTCACGAAATGTGATCACACATAGATTGAAGTTGTTATATCGAACAATTAAGTGTACGGAGTACCACGTATATAATTTAACGGCAAGTAGCCGAGGTGTTCGTACATTTGATTACTTTTTCTACTTCGCCAACTAATAAAAGTTGACCAATGTAGACGGCTATATTCGATCGTCTTTTTAATTGAATTCACTTTTAGTTGTCATTTTCTACTTTAGCGAGAACAATCACTGGAAGATTGTTTTGGTTTCATTTTGCGAGTGATGGTTAAATAGTTTTCCTCCGAAATTTAATCGACAAAGTTAATATTTTCATTCGTATTTTTAATATCAAAAACCTATTAGGTAAGCTTAAGAAGTAGAAATATTTCACACAATGAAACGTTAAAGATATCGCAGACCTATTCTTCGAGTTCAAACGTCAATAAAATGGAGTGGAAAGAAAAAGTTGACTTCAAGCAACTTATCAGTTCTAGGTATCTACGTTTATAAAAGTATTATAAAGGCCATATTAAATCATTTAAATTAATTAATAATATAGAAATCATTACACAATATGAGTATTTATATTGCATCTAGTAGTACGCACAAGCACTTTTTCGATATCAAGGAGACCGTTTTTAAACTATGTGCATTCAATAAATACATTTTTTTGTGTTAACGCTTTCTACCAGCTACGTAAATAAAAATAAATTCTTTTAGATTTTTGTCAATCAGTCTGTCGTTCATTTTTATGTCACAGTTATTTAAAAAACGCTGTTTCTGACAGACGGGATTCCATCCAATTTTTTAGTGGTCGTTTTATACTTAGCAATCTGCTTGTATATAAAAGTTATATCTGTAATTCCTTTAACAATCGTCAGCAATTGGATTCCATTTATATGGATTTTGCTAAGGCGTTTGATAAAGTCAATCATACTCTTCTCATTAAAAAAACTTTGTGCTTTCCATCCATGGAATCCATGGAAACCTACTTCGTTGGGTGGAATCTTACATATCTCGCCACAAATAGTTGCAATCAAATGGTATTTATCAGGTCCCATCTTCGTTACTTCGAGGATACCCCAACATTTGGGATCTTTACTGTTTATATTATACATAAATGATTTAGTTAACTATCTCCATACTGATTGCTTGTTATACGCTGATGACTTGAGAGTTTTTCGAATAATACGTAGTACTAATGACCGTTTTCTACTGCAAAACGATATTGACAGTATCAACGAATGGTGTAATTTAAACTACATGTATCTGAATATTAAAAAGTGCTTTTTGATATCTTTTGCAACTACAATCTCTAGATTTCAGTATAATTATTAAATAAATAACTACTCACTTGAACGTAAGGAAGTCGCCAGAGATCTTGATGATATATTTGATAGTAAATTATCCTTCAGTCTACACTACAATCACATTATTAGTAAAAGTAATCAGATCCTCGGCTTTCTATTTCCTATAACTAAGATATATATGAGGCCCATGTCTATGTTTTATCTGTATAAAATTTAGTAAGACCTATACTCGAGTACGACTCCGTAGTTTGGTCTCCCTATTACTCAGTTCATATAAAGAATATTGAACGAATTCAAACACGCTGTTTAAAGACACTATGTCTTAGACATGGGATGCAAAGAAAACTCCCTAGTCATCTTGAACGTGCTCAATATTTTAAAATCTCATCGTTGTCTAGCAATGCATTGCTTGCCAAATGATTTAACTTTCCTATATAACATAGTTAATTATATTATAAATTGTCCACAGCTACTATACTTGCTTAATTTTAACACCAACTTTCGTGGTCACTGCAATAGACTGTTTCATATTCCCTTTTACATAAATAACGTTTCCTTTAATAATCCGATTACTAACATGTGTCGCTCATATAATACTATCACTAACTGTATCTTCTGCTGTGCCAATATCGACATAGACAAATTTCATCTTAGTCGGAGTAAATATAAATTTCGTCATAATATAATTTCGTCATATAGTCCATAAACACAGTTTTTCTCCTTAATATCATCTATTTAAGTTAGTATACTCTTATAAGATTGTATGATTATGTTTATTAAGCATAGATGTGCAATTTTGGATAATATAGCAGTAAAAAAATAAAATATAAATTGTAATTATAAACATAGTTACTTATTATCTGTAATGGGTGCCCTGTAAATAAATAAACAACTGACGTGAAAGTAATCCGAGAGTTCTATACAAATTAATTTATGATGGCTTTATCTACACATAGTAACCATGACTTGGGTGTTAGCTCCATATAGCGAATAAACTTAGTCAGCTTAACCATATACCTAATAACTCTATCTTTAATAATAATTAAATTAAAAACCTTGAATAAAGAATATTGTATTATTCTATTTAGCTTAAGTTGAAAAGTCTTATATTTCTTTTCTTTGCAGCTTCAACCAGTATTGCAGCATCTCTTATTGGTTTGGGTTTGGCGGCGCTCGTCAGTAACAAGTACGGACGCGGAAAGGCTATTATGATGTTAACCATACCAATAATAATAACCTGGATTATGATATATTATGGCAATAGTGCAACAGTTTTCATTATTACAAGGGCTTTAGTCGGTATTTTCTCTGGGGGTATACTCGTGACTTTGTTCATAGCGACAGGTGAATATGCACCTTCACACAGACGACCTCTTTGTTTGTATATCGTCACTTCTGTTGCATTCATCTCTGGTACGACCTTAAATCATATCTTATGCGTTCTCTTCCATTGGAGAACTGTAGCATTGATATCAATCGTTCCGGCTGTATAAATGATAAAATTAATTTATATAAAACTAGCGGGACCGGTGGACGTTGTCCTGCTTTGATAATAAAAATAAATTATACAAATTATATACCTAAACCTTCCTCATGAATTACTATATCTACTAGTGAAAACTGCATAAAAATCCGTTAAGTAGTTTTCGAGCTTACCGCGAACAGACAGACAGACGCGGCAGGGACTGTGTTTTTTACTGTTTTTTTTTATGTCATAGATGGCTCACGAACAGGTGAGTCACCTGATGTTAAGTGATCACCACCGTCCATGGACAAATACCAGAGGAGTTGCAAGTGCGTTGCTACCCTTTGGGGGGAAGGGTTAGGGGCGTGAGAGGAGAGGGGAGGTGGGCCTCCGGCGCTCTCACTGACCGAACGGAAAGCAACAATTCAAGCACTGTTACTTCACGTCGGTTTTCTATGAGAGGGTGGTACTACCCCGGGCAAGCCGACCCATTCATGCTGAAACCAGTAATAGTTTCAGCGTGGCTCTACCACCATTAAAATATGTAATGATAATACTTTAATTTTGTATATAAAGCTTAAAATTATTCTTTTTAGTTCACGAAATGTGATCACACATAGATTGAAGTTGTTATATCGAACAATTAAGTGTACGGAGTACCACGTATATAATTTAACGGCAAGTAGCCGAGGTGTTCGTACATTTGATTACTTTTTCTACTTCGCCAACTAATAAAAGTTGACCAATGTAGACGGCTATATTCGATCGTCTTTTTAATTGAATTCACTTTTAGTTGTCATAGTTTCTACTTTAGAGAGAACAATCATTGGAAGATTGTTTTAGTTTCATTTTGCGAGGGATGGTTGAATAGTTTTCCTCCGAAATTTAATCGACAAAGTTAATATTTTCATTCGTATTTTTAATATCAAAAACCTATTAGGTAAGCTTAAGAAGTAGAAATATTTCACACAATGAAACGTTAAAGATATCGCAGACCTATTCTTCGAGTTCAAACGTCAATAAAATGGAGTGGAAAGAAAAAAGTTGACTTCAAGCAACTTATCAGTTCTAGGTATCTACGAAGTTGGCGGTCGAAGTTTTTCATTCATTTATTGCAAGCAGAACGAAAGGAACACTTAATGATTATTCCCTTGGTAGTATTTGATATAAAAACCAAACTTTTTCGATATCAAGGAGACCATTTGTGAAATATGTGCATTTAATAAATACATTTATTTGTGTTAATGTTTTCTACTAGCTACGTAAATAAAAATAATTTTTTTCAGATTTGTTGTATTACTCTGTCGTTCATTTTTATGTCACAGTTATTTTCTATATAGTCTTTAAACTTTCAAATCAATATAGCAAGTATTAGGTATGCCATTAATAATAATAAGTGTTTTATTTCAAATATTAGAATAAGATTTTGGTTTTTAATCCATAATATATATTAGTTATCTTGTAACTAATACATTTTGATACTACGTTGTTAGTTAAAATTATTATAATGTTATAACGTCACGTTCAAAAAACGATTTTTTAATATTAGTGGCAGTATAACAATTAAATATAGAAGTATATTTAAAATAGATATCATTATATTCGTCGCCTTTGCGATGTATTTGGAGAAAAACCTTATTTAAGTTAAAAGCTATCTTTATTTTAAAAAGCAATTGCTTTGCTTACCACTTCGTTTAAGTTGTTTTCTCCTACGCCACCACTATTGTAAAACGGTTGAAATAATTCAGAAACTCGCGTGCGTTAGCGCAAAATCTCCCAGAAGTTTCATATCAAAACAATGGGGAAATCATACGCGGAACCAAAAAAATATATGTACTTTATTTATGTATTTGTATACTATTTATATTCAAAAATGATAGCCGTCTATCGTATTACGGGTATGACACAAAATCTATATAAAACTTTATCGATACTAATATATAAAGCTGAAGAGTTTGTTTGTTTGGTTGAACGCGCTTACCTCAGGAACTAGTGGTCCGATATGAAAAATTATTCTGTGTTAGATAGCTCATTTATCGAGGAAGGCTATAGGCTATAATATTATCATGCTAAGACCATATGGAACGGAGCACCAATGATGAATGTTTCAAAATCGTTTTTCCTTTTGAAATATATTATCAAACACTTGTAGGTGTGTTCCGGTAGCTACACTTACTGTCCTTTAAGTTTGGCTCGGCTACCATCTTAGACGAGATCGTCAATAAATAACAGGAATGGTCAAACATTAAAACCTATTAAGTATAAAAACATATTTAGTACATATATATAATATCCGTTTCTTTTATATTGCTACGGAATGTTCTTTTTTTATACATATTATAGGAGGCAAACGAACAGGTGGGTCA
Source organism: Antheraea pernyi (assembly GCA_015888305.1). Classification (NCBI taxonomy): domain Eukaryota; kingdom Metazoa; phylum Arthropoda; class Insecta; order Lepidoptera; family Saturniidae; genus Antheraea; species Antheraea pernyi. The sequence continues at coordinate 28,833 of MU160944.1, forward strand.
CCTGATGTTAAGTGATCACCGCCGTCCATAGACATTAGCAACACTAGGGGAGTTGCAAGTGCGTTGCGAGCCTGTGTTTGGGGGGAAGGATGGGGGAAGTGGGAGAGGAGGGGAGAAGAGAAGGAAGGGGAAGTGGGCCTCCGGAGATCTCACTGACCGAACGAAACGCAACAATGCAAACACTGTTACTTCACGTCGATTTTCTGTGAGAGGTTGGTACTAGCCCTGGCGAGCCGACCCCATTCATGCTGAAATCAGTAATAGCTTCAACGTAGTACCACCTGAATACGTGGAATAGTGCCAATTAGGTTGTTAGAGATATGTGTATAACTGGCTTCTGCGTGCAATTTTACCAACGTTAATGTATATTTATCATATTTTTCGGGAATAAACTTATTTCTGGATAAAAGGAATACTTTATGTTCTTTTCTGTACCCTTTTTTGTACCCTTTTCTGTTCACAACGTGTATTGTAAAAATTGTAATGATCAGTGAAGTATTTAAGCCGTGAAAGCTCAGGTCATTTATCTTATCATATTAACTAGGTGTCCTTAATAGGGCAAGACAGTATTTCTCACCAGAATACCGTTTGCTACTTTATAAGGCGCAAGTTCGTCCACACATGGAATACTGTTCTTACCTTTGGGTTAGAGCGCCTCAATATCAGCTGCTTCTGTTAGATCGCATCCAGCGTAGAGCGTCTCGAATCGTTAGCGACGAGGTAATATTCAATCGGCTTGACTTATTAACACTGCGTTGGGACATCGCGTCTCTTTACGACCTTTATCGTTTCTACTAAGGTGAGTGTTCAGAGGAGTTGTTTCGACTGATATTTGCCGCTGCATTCCACTATCGTACAACCCGCCTGAAACTTGAAATTTCATCCACACCAACTCAATGAGTGGAGGTCTTCTATGGTGATGTTCTCAAGATTATTTATACCTCGTATTTCGACCTTGTGCAATCGACTCCCATCGGCTGGTTGTGTCCGTGATTCCCGTAATAAACAGGGACTAATAAAATCATCTGAATGTATTAATTCCATTTGATTATCTACTTTTCTTTCGTTCTTTAGTCGTGTCGTTATTAAAATTACAATAACTTTTGATAGAGTGAACTGATTTTAATGAAATTAAGACTAAATGTTACTCGAGGATATGCTTTATTTTCTTGGTTTTATTGTTTCTAATTTTTGTTTTGTTATAATGTATTTTATTACTTAACACCTGCAACATTTATTTTCAACAAAATATAATAAGTACAGACACGTTTGATTTTCTTATTATATGTATAGGCTAGCTGTACACGCAGCTCCGCACGGGTTTTTTAAAATTATACTAAAGAAATATAAAATTGTGAGACCGTGTACAATTATTGCAATGCCCTTTAAAAACGATTGTAAGTACGACACGCACGCCACCTATAGTACGCCACATAACGTATACATTAGATGTATAAGTCCTTTTCGCAAGCCGGCATGACAGTGGCGACCGGCGATGGATAGTTTGTCACTCGGTGGTCGCCATTGTTTTTGGATTGTACTGTGCTTACCATCAGGCACAGAGCAGTCATTTTGCCGTGCTACTATAAAAAAAATACTAACAGTGTGTAAAATGAGGTTTATCATCAGCAGAGGAAGACCCTCTGAGCGGCCCTCTCCGCCAAAGAAGGGCAGGCAGAAGAGGGAGGCGGAACGATAGCCTCCTTCCACTACCGTAGCCGAACCTGTGGGGGTGGGCCGGGGGGCCCATCTCCTCATTGCACAGGTTCGGCGGACGAGGGGAGGCGGCTGGCTGTGTACCCAGCCCGCCTCCCTATAAGGACGTAGCCTGGCGACCGCACATTTGCCAGGCTGCCGCAGGGGCGGTTTCTCAGGAGAGAGCTAGACCGATCCCTGGCCGCCCCTACAATGCGGCGGACGGTACACCGTGGGGTTTTAGTCCGTGCGAGTCGGACATAACCCACTCTCTCCCCCGAGAGGGTGGCGTATCCATAAGGGATTTCCCCACGTTAATAAAAAAAAAAAAGAATTATCATCAGCAACATATTTGGTACCTTAACCCACCATGTAACTACCTACCTCAGTGCGCACTTACACTGTTTAAGGAACTAATGAAACAATGACTTAAAGATGTTATTATGATGATATAATATGCCCATATTGTTAGTAAGTAATACGTTTATGGTGTAGTCCGGTGAAGCTGTTATGACCTTGCTAATTCAATAGCGTAGTCAGTTCGAAAAAAAATACTTTTATGGTCTTTTTATCTTATCTTTTTAGAAGGACCCCTTCTATCTTCAAAATTACTATTAGTAATTATGATGTTGAATTGTATACAATAAATCAGCTGACATCTTGAAATCTTGCTTAAATATAAATCAAAACATAAATCTTTATATCTGTCCAAGCAGTTCAGTATTATTGGACAATTTAAATAGGGCTCATTGAATACAATATTCTTATATGTTACTATGGTTGCTGAGTTATGAAGACGAAAGTGGGGTAACTAATGCAAAATGACCGAAAAGACAATATAATTCAAATTACAAACATACGAGTTTCAATTATATTTATTCTTGGAGTCAAGTGTAACGCTCATCTTCTGCAAATGTTTATAATGAACAATATATTTGTGTTAAATTTCATGCGGACGAAGTCGCCGGTAACAGCTAGTCAAAATAGAATAACCTAAATTACTTCCTATAAGGTCAGCTATCCGCCAGTGAAAGTCCCGTGAAAATCGGTCAAACTGTTTTGGACATAGCACCACTGGTGAGCCACGGTTAACAGCTATTCTAAATTAAAATAGACTAAATTACTTTTTATAATGTCCGCTATCTGCCGGTGAAAGTCCCATAAAAAACTGTCGAACCTTTTTGGAGATAGTACTGCGGGCAGAGCCACGGTTAACAGCCAGTAAAAATTAAAATTGACTAAATTACTTTTATAAGGTCAGCTATCTGTCAGTGAAAGTCTCGTGAAGATTGGTCAAACCGTTTTGGAGATAGCACTGCGGGCAAAGCCACGGTTAACAGCTAGTATAAACAAAAATTTCTGGAATTACTTTTTATAAGGTCAGCTATCTGTCAGTGAAAGTTTTGTGAAGATCAATCCAACCGTTTTGGAGATAACGTTGCGAGCGAAGCCAGGATTAACAGCTAGTATAAATTAAAATTTCTAATATTACTTTTTATATGGTAAGCTATCTGTCAGTGAAAGTCCCGTGGAAATCAGTTTAACCGTATTGGAGATAGTACTGCAGATGAAGCCACGGTTCACTGCTAGTCTAAATTAGGGTAGCCTAAGTAACCCGCTGTAATTTTAGCTACCTACCAGTGAAATTCTCGTCAAAATCGGTCCCGCCGTTTCGGAGATTACCCGTAACAAACAGACAGACAAAAAATTAAAAAAATGTATTTTTGTTATCCATCGCGTGTATACTTTCGTACCCAATCAGTAAAAAAAAATTATTTCGAAATTACATACAGACACTTCATTTTTATTATATGTATAGAAGATAACGAAAGGGACGTACGTGTGATTAACTATACCGTATTCATCGAACGCTGAGACAAAATGTAAACAAACCATTAAAAAGGTTCTTTTTGGGTCACGATTGCTACTAATAAAATGTGAAATAAAAATAAATAGTATTTGCCAGAATGTTTATTAAAAAAAATCAGCACTGTGCTGTCAGACGAAAAATATTGAAATCAATCTACGCGAACTATTAAAAGTATTAAAATTGCTTTAAACAATTTTTAAACATATTTTCAGTTTATCAGTGCAATCGTTACACTTAAAAGACCTACAAAAGTACTAATCGTCAAATATCGATTATTTTTCAACACTACCAAATTATAATGTACCGTTGACGCATACTTTTGACAATGAAATATCACTTTTTGTGTTTAGTCGGATTATATCCGCCATTTTTATTCATCTTTGTTGTTGACACGATTGTGCATTGTTTTCACTACATTTTATTAAATATTCTTGTCATTATAGGTTTTTAGTGTGTTTTGATATATTAAGCTTTGTTAGTTATTTGTTGTTGTTGTGTGTTGATATACTTTTCTGTTATTATTTACGTTTTCGTGGTTAAAATCATGGATTTACCTGGACCAAGGAACTATTGTACTTTTTATTCGCCGAAAAAAATATATCGTTGGTTTCTACAGAGAAGGATATTATTATTGCCCATAAAT
>MU160944.1:38438-51834 GCA_015888305.1 Antheraea pernyi
TTTTTTCCCTTATCAAACTGAAATAGTTTAGAATATTATCCGATACGAAATATATATAAGAGTTGTTGAGGTATGTATGCCTGGTACATATATATGTTTCAACAACTCATATATGTATGAATAGTTAGCTTAGCTTAGGTTAACTCAGATAGGTCGCGAATTGCATGTATCAGGCAACAGCCCAAGCCGAGGTGTGCCGTGCACCCTTGAGCTTGTTGTCAAATAAAATCGGCTGAGTGCCTTAAGCGTTCGCCTTAGTAGTCCGGTGAAGCTGTTAAGATCTTGCTAGGTATGCTAATAGCATAGACAGTTCGAAAAAAAAAAATTATCTTATAGTATCTATGAATATCGGTGTTGTCGAACTTCATAAAACTAAAAAGATAGTGAACGTCCGAGAATCCTGTGAAACCATTGTTGCTATATACTGTGTTCTGCGAGTGTCGCGACTGTACCTAGTTGTTTTAATGTTTTTACATGTTGTTTACTCTATGCAATTTGCGTTTTATTTTATGTAAACTTTATCCATTGTTATAACGATGGAGGACAATCGTTTTGAGTTAATATTATGATTATATAAAAACAACTGAATAAAAATGCATTTTCCTAGCATTTGAGTGAGCATTAATAAAATCGCATTTAAGAGAAAAATGCGTCCGGTCAGAGGAATGAAGTTCTTTAACGTAATAAGGAATCTAATCAGAAAGTTTTCGTCACGAAAAAATTAATTAATTAAATACTGAATTTTGAATTTTAATCAAAAAAAAATTGCTAAATTAAAAAAAAAATTGAATGAAATTTCCACGGGTTCAGTAATGAGGCTACATAAATGGTAGCACAAAATACTCATCTGCTTGTATTTCAATACTCGCACACGCACATACATGCGTATAAAATAGAAAGAGACAGAGAGAAAGTAGCATAAAGGGAGTATAACGCTATTTTCTTACGTGACAAATTTTATCAGTACACTCTTACTCGTATTGAGGAACATCGTTCCAATATTTTTTATAACTGATAACATTTCGCAAGCACTAAAAGACAGAAACTTTTAAGGTCGAAATCAGATCTGTGAGGCGATATAAAAAATTTCGTGAAAATTCTACTTACGAAAAGTACGTACGTACGTACGTAAAGTTGGTAATGACGCAATACATAAAACCGAGTAAAATGTGAACTGAGTCTTTTAAGTCATTTATACGCTCGTCAGTGAATTGATAGTGTTGCGTTGATAAAAAACTGATATATCCATTTAATTAAAACCAGGTTCACTTACTATATATCAAGGAATTTTGAGTTCTGACAAAATTACTAACATTTTAGTGATTCAATTCAAAAGATATAACATATACATGAGTAATTATCAAACTGAATTGAAACTAATACGTGTTCAAACAGGGGTATTTAGTAATTTAAGAAAATTATTCAACAAATATTTTAGTTGAAGCATGCGCTCGCATTAAAGAACATAATATAAAGGTGAATAATGAAAATAACTCGGATTGTATTACATTCCTTTTTAAACACGGCGACAGGTAAACAGGCTTTATCTTTTCAATATGCCATAGCTGATTCCTGTCATAATCTGTTCTTTTATGCATATAACATATACAAAACAATTTCTGTGTTTCACATCTGCCAAGCGTCCCGTGACGACTTAATTTTTTTACTTACTCAGTAATATTTAATTAGCACTGAATAATTTAAAAAGACACGAATACGTTCGCATTTATATAAATAGGTGTGGATTACAAAACAATCCATTCTAATTATATGCAAACATAATTATTTGTCGACACACGTATGAAAGGTAAACCGTGTATAAACTTTCGTTGTTCAACATATTGAATTCCACTATTTATATGGCGAAAAAGCTCGTCATAGTGATTCGCTTCTGCGGGTCGCGTTTCGGGATCAGCATGTGAATATCAGCTTTCTACCAGCTTTCTGCAGGCCGGCATGATAACGGCGACCGGCGATGGATAGTGTATTACTCGGTGATCACCATTGTTTTCGGATTGTACTGTGCTTACCATCAGGCATTATGCAGTCATGTTGCCGTGTTACAATTAAAAGATATATGTATAATTATTACTCCGAGTACCAATATATATGAAAACTATACGAATCTTAATAATTTCAATAAATAAATTCTGAAATTGAAATATTGTAATTAACACTGTAATTAATATGAACATTCAAAAGAGAAACACATTTATTTCATTGCTTTGAGTTTTCACATCTATCAGCAGTCCTTATGACAGCCTCGAATTTTTTTTATTCAATATTACATTTGGATGGTGCTTGGTCAAATCAAATCGAAATGTTTAAGTAAGGATTTATATAATAGGTTTAAATAAGCGTAATATATGTAGGTAGATATAGATATGTCATATTTTAGCGTAAGTAGTTTTAAGTTGTCATCTTGCTGTCTCTCCGATTATAGGCGTCTTGCAGTACGGTTGTGTTTCATTAAGCTCCCTAAAATATAACGATTTGGACATTTATATCAAATCAATATTACATTTGGATGGTGTTTGGTCAAATCAAATCGAAATGTTTAAGTAAGGATGTTGTTGAATAAGAAAAAACTTTCAAGGTTAGTTCTACGAAGACATAGGTATATGCTTCAACAAATTTTCAACTACAATATAAAAAAATGGTAAGCAACTTCGAACTACAACTGATGGAAGGTAATTAATGTTTTAAGTTAAGTACTGTGGCTTCAATTTTTAATCGTTTCTCATTTTTAATGGATTTTGTTTAATTGTATTTTTAACTAAAGAAACTAGATACGAAAGCAATGTAGTGTAAAACTCTACACTTTTGTTTTTGTGTACAATCTGTGTTATATTTTGCAAGATGTTCATCAATTCTTGGGTTTCATTGAAACCCATGGACATGATATTATGTAGGATAAATGAGTTTCATAAAATCAAAACCGTACAGTAACATTGAAAAGAAAATTTTAATTGACACAATTATAAATCAATCTATACTAATATTATAAAGAGGTTAAGTTTGTGAATTTGTGACGTTGTAGGGGGTAATCTCAGGAACTACTGGTCCGATTTGAAAAATTTTTTCAATGTTATATAGCTCATTTATCGGGGAAGGTTATAGGGATATACCATCACGCGAAGGCTAACAGGAGCGGAGCACCAGTCAAGAATGTTTCAAAATCGAGGTTGTATTTTCCTGTTGAGAGCTTCCGCTGCGTGTTAGCGTTAGCCAAAGTAACTATTCCACTCGAACGAAGTCGCAGGCAGAGGCTAGTAATTTATAAATTGAAATTATTATCATTAATCTCGGTTTCACATCTATTGGCGCTTTGAATAAGAATTGTATACTTTTGTACACAGTTTATTAATTCATTAAACGATTTTGGGCTGCACAATCATATTTAAAATATTATTTTTTGTACACAGGCTAATTACTACGCCTCGCTAGTCTGACGTATGCCTTACAAGCACAATACAGTCGGTCACGCTTACTAGCATGTCATGAAGCGAAATTCAAATGTTATATCTTCCGAAAAAAATGCAGCCAACCGCACCTAAGGAAGTTTTGACTTCAAAAAATTGTGTATGGCATTCAAGTCTTCGTATCATTGCTTACCTATTATTATGTATAGTTTGTACATTTTGAAATGCAGTATACTTTACTATAATCACGAACCAAGACAAAATACTAGTATATATTATTGGATAAAGGTCTACTATGTTAGCTCATATGTAGTCCGGTGAAGATGTTAAGGCCATACTAGGCCAATAGCGTATAAGTTCGAAAAAACAAAAATTATCGACCCATACTATGAATGTATCAGGCATGAAAAAATGTATCTATTATCAGGAATTCGAATTCGGGCTGGTCATGGCACGTTACGGTATTGGTCGGCGACGTAAACGCTTAATGGGAATTTTGTAATTTATATACAATGAATATTTTTCGGCATAGTATAATCTGGTACAGTGAGATGAGATTTTTAAATTAAATCGAAATTCTTCTAGTTTACATATGTATGTATGTATTTTCTTCCATTTTATTTGTTGTCAAGATAATTTTAATAATAGGGACTTGGGCGATGAAACATCTTTTAAAATATGATTAATGAGTCCTTTATAACGGTGGCTCCAGTCTCTGTGACCCTTTAGCGAGTCCTAAACCAACAAAGAGTCTGTAAACGTAATATTTTTTAATTGAAAGGGAAGTCCTTATACTGTTCAAATTTTTTAAATATTTTTATATTGTGGACGTAGAAATATTTTAAACAAAATGTGAGTACATATATAAAATTAAAGATATAAATTCGACTATAATTCATTAATATAAGTTTCACTATTAAAGAGTGTACAAATATTGTAGACTAGCAGTGCCCGCGACTCCGTCCGCGTGAAACCTAATGTAAAAAAAAAGAGTGACTAATAAAATTATCTGAATGTATTAAGTCTTATGTATATGTCGGCGACGACGACGCACGCCATTATCCATCATAAAAATGATATTAAATGAGAACTAAACCACCCCATCATAATAATATCGTCAGAATGAACTCACTAAGCCACCCCATCATAATAATACCGTCAGAATGAACTCACTAAACCACCCATAATAATAATATCGTCATAAACCTCCCATAATAATAATTTCATCACATTTCAATATAAAACAATTAATTACTATTAATGCAGATTATCACCCTGTCATAATAATATTGTAACTCAACACCAAATAATAATCAATTCTGACTATTTGGTACAGTAGATAACCAATTAATTAGTTACAAACAATATAATAATCAATTCTGACTATTTGGTACAGTAGATAACCAATTAATTAGTTACAAATAATAACTAACTCGTTTGCACAAATTAATTAATCAGTGTCTAGATTAAGCGACTCGCACAGTACGTGTGTACCGCACGGTGCCAGAGCCAAGACTGACTTAACAGCGGTCGCTCCGCTCCTTTTATACCAAAACAAGTCGAGTAGTAGGGAGAGAGGCGTGACCGAGTCACGCGATGAATGTGGGTAGGCGCCGATATATACTATTATGTATTATATTACTTATTATGTACTTATGTATATTTACTTTTCTCTCGTACTTAAGTCGTGTCGTCATTAAAATGGCAATAAATTTTGATAGAGTGAACTGATTTTAATGAAACCAAGACTAAATGTTACTCGAGGATATGATTTATAATTCAATCAATCAATCAAAAACACTCTATTCAATTTAGGCTCTAAGAAGGCACTTATGAACGTCATAACTACCAATGGTTCGGAAAACAACCCAGTCATCGAGAACAACCGTCTAGAAACTTGATCTTGTTTATTTTTTTTAACAAATATATATAATATTTAGAATATATTAGGTAAATGTCACAAACGTGCACAGAGATGAGTCAATTCCAGAGATCACCGTTCACATGTTGAGCCACTCTATAATATAGCCTTTATAGGATATGCTTTATGATTTTATTGTGAACGCAGTACTTTAGCAGCAATGCGTGTTTAAACGGACTAGGCCCCCCTCAGCAGCAGCTCAAGCCTAGGTCCGTTCCCTCGGCGTGGAACCCTTGAGTACGCTGCTCGCGCGATACAGTGACACAAAATCTTACATCACTGCGACAACATTACACATATCACCTCCACACACGTGCACGCATACACGCTTACACATGCAGGTGGAAGGGTTTTATTTTTTCCCCTTATCAAACTGAAATAGTTTAGAATATTATCCGATACGAAATATATATAAGGGTTGTTGAGGTATGTATGCTTGGTACACATATATGTTTCAACAACTCATATATGTATGAATAGTTAGCTTAGCTTAGATTAGCTCAGATAGGTCGCGAATTGCATGTATCAGGCAACAGCCAAAGGCGAGGTGTGCCGCGCACCCTTGAGCTAGTTGTCAAAGTAAAATCGGCTGAGTGCCTTAAGCGCTCGCCTTAGTAGTCCGGTGAAGCTGTTAAGACCTTGCTTGGTCAATAGAGTAGTCAGTTCGAGAAAAAACAAAAAAAGTGTTCAAACAAACAGACAGACAGATATTTCTAAAATTGTTCGAAATTTACTTTATTACTTATTCCAAGACACCTGCAATATATTTTTTTTACATAGATCTAAAAAGTACAGAGACGTTAAATTTACTTTCCCATTATATGCATACATTAGAGAACGTAAGGGTCTTGAAATATGAAGAATAAAGATTTATAAATAAAGAATTCGATTCGTCCTTAGTACGGATAAAATGAACTGTTTCTAATTTTTTTAATTGATAGTACTAAAGCTCCTCATTAACTATTAAAAGGTCAAGTAAAATCAGTTGATAAACACAAAGAAAAAGGTAGTAAAAAACGTTCAAGCAATAACGATACAATATTTTATTTAATAAAACACGCATACATACATGATTTCTTAAACTACAGTTGGATAAAAAATTGTATAAACTTTATTATGCAAAAATAAAAATACGTTTAGAAATTATCATAACCATAAAATATTGTTCGAAAAGATACTCCCGAAGTCATCTGCGTCGTTTATTCTTTTCGCAATACATTATATGTTCAGAGGAAAAACATAAGCACCACACCGATTGCTCCACTTCTCCACGGCAAGGAAACGAATAATAAATAAATATCATATAAATATGAATACAAGAGAACACAGATTTTTCAAGTCAAATTGCTGTCAATCTAAGTTAGATTGTGGATATTTTAAATTCCACATTTTTTTTTTATTTAAATCAAATGTATTGTAAAGTAAAAATTCGAAAGGAACAATCTTTAAGTTTTACTCAATAGCTGTAAATCACTACATATTATAAAATATAGTCCTCTGTCTCTCTTTTCGCGATAAACTCAAAAACTACTGAACGGATTCTCATGCGGTTTTCACCAGAAGTTAAAGTGATTCATGAGGAAGGTTTAAGTATATAATTTGTCATGGTTTTTTTTAATATTATGGCGGGACAGCGTCCGCCAGGACCGCGAGTATTACAGAAAATGATATTTGAGTTGAATATTACTTCTTTATTAGGGCGATCTCTTCCGGACAAACTTAAGGGGACATTTTATTTTCATAACTACCGAGTGGCAATATAAATAGACGAAAAAAATAAAAAAATACAAAAACTATAGATAAAAGTAAAAAAAAAAAACAAAAAAAAAGAAATAACACAATACAATAGTTATATTACGACAGCGAGAGGTAATGCCGGTGGAGATATTTTTTAAATAGCGTCAAGGATCTTGCCTACCTAATATCACAAGGGAGTGCGTTCCATAGGCGTACAGCTTGAACCGCAAATGATTTACTATAAAATTTAGTGTGACAGATAGGGAATTTGAGTATATGTTGAGAGCCTAGACGGCGTGATGAAGAATCTCTGCAACCTAACATCTCGAATTTATATTGTAGGTGGGGAGGGGAATTGGGATTATGAAGAACGTTATACAGGAGGGACAGGGTGTGGCTATTTCGTCGGTGCCAAATGGGTAGCCATTTAAGCTCTGAGCGGTATTCAGATACGTGATCAAATTTTTTAAGTCCATAAATAAAGGGAATGCATGTATTCTGTAGCCGCTCCAATTTATTAATCAATTCCTCATTAGCGTCCAGGTAGCAGACATCAGCATAATCAATGATAGGCAAAAGTAATGACTCTGCAAACATGACTTTAGTCGATGTAGGTAATAAATTGCGGATTCTTCTCAACGAACTCATTGAAGCAAATATTTTTCTACTGACTTCACTCACATGATTTTTCCAAGATACATTGTTATCAAAGATTACACCTAGATTTTGGCTGTGGTGGAATAGGGAATTGTAACATTATTTAAGCAGATGGGTGCTAAAGAGTTCCAGTCTATTTTGTGCAATTGCCTACTACTACCAATGAGTAAGCATTGGGATTTGTTGGGATTAAGAGACAGGCGCAGTGTCCCACCTTATGTAGATCTGAATTCATGACGTCTATTGCATTAGATAAATCAATCACTGGTGTTCGATAATAAATCTGCAGATCGTCCGCATATAAGTGAAAAGAAGAGGAGAGAGAATTAGTTATAGAATGAATAAAAATTTAGAAAAGTAGTGGAGAGAGTACACCTCCTTGTGGAACACCAGTGGTAATTTCGCACCACTGTGAATATTTGTCGTCAATGCGAATACGCTGACGACGGCCTTTCAAGTAGCTAAGAAACCAACCTACAACAGAAGGTGCCAAATTTATAGATTCAAGTAATGCTAGAAGGATTAAGGATTAGGAGAAGAAGCTATTACTGGTTTCAGCATGAATGAGTTGGCTCGTTCAGGTAAGTACCACCGTCTCATAGAAACCGACGTAAAGTAACAGTGCTTGCGTTTCGTTTGGTCAATGAGAACACCGGAGACCCATCTCCTCTTCCCCCTCTCTCCCTCTCCTCCTCCTCCCCCTCCCTTAAACACAAGCTGGCAACGCACTTGCGACTCCTCTGTCATTATTAGTGTCTATGGACGGAGGTGATCACTTAAAATCAGGTGACTCACCTGTTGGTTTGCCACCTATGTTATAAAAAAAGGTGTGTGTGCGATTCACACACGATAGAAGTGAAATTTCAGTAAATCGACAAAAGAATGAGATGAATATATATATTAGGTGATCTAATAAACGACTGATTTCGGTTCCGTTTTAGGTTACTGCAGCATACTTTTTAAACAATTTATTTGATAACTAACAAAATTATTTAGCGTTACATATAAATATAGCTTAGCTCATATTGTCAGGTGAGTTTGCTTGAGTTTTCCTATATAAGCTAGTAACGACAGGTTGGGTTTTCCGTAGATAAATACATATTACGTAATGAGATCTATTTATATTATGTGAATATGCAAACGTTGAATTATGTACTTCGCTGTTGACCACGTTCCCGCAAATATTGCACCTAATTGCCCGTAGCGGTTTTAATTTGTTTCTGCCGGGTATTTAATGATAATGACCGCATGTATGAACCTATGGATTATATTTGATTTCTCATAATTGTTTATGTTTTGTTGTGCACACAAGGGATTTCGTGGTACGATATTTTCTCATTCGGTTATTGGTCTACACTATTGTTGCAATTGCATTTACTTAATAATATTTTAATCATGAATATTATCTTATAATTATTATTTGACTATGTAATGTACATACTACATATGGTAAACTAAAAGACAGTCAGTTGACTTTCAATGAATGTGACGTCATGATACGTTCATTTTGCCACCGCTCTCGGAATAAGGTTATAAATAAGAAAAAAGTTTGATAATATCATCACACCCGTTCTATACTTGTAAACGAAAATTATTGTAACTAGTTATGTGAAGTGGTTTTAAGGTTTCACTAGGCGTTATTGGCGGGATCTTGGTCTATCATGTAGTGGATTTTATTTTTTACATTATGTAAAATATACCTTCATTATCTATTGTAAAATAATCCTTTATTATAATTTTAGTCGTAAATTAAAAGTAAAAGTTATGGTAATGCACATTTTTATAGCCTAATATGTATAAAATAAAAATGTTGCTGTTTTAGTTTGCAAATATTTCGTTCAACAAACCCGAAAAGTGCTAAATAAGGGAGACTTGTATCGTCTACGAAGTGCTACGCTTGTGCTACGTTGTTTGTCAGCTCGTAGCGTTTATTGTAAATACGCAGCGTGCGACAGAAAATTAATTTGCTGATAACAACAGTACTATAGTGTAGAAAATAGCCTTTTGTTTGCAAATATTTGTTGCAAAGAGATTTGGCTTTGAACACCTAGCTTGTTCTGTTTGGAATTTATCCAAACTTTTGTTTTAAGAGGCTATTCTTATAAAGCTTAACGTTTGGCGGTTATAAATTCTAGACAGCGAATAATATTTTTGTCCTACTTAGGTGATCTAATAAACGACTGATTTCGGTTCCGTTTTAGGTTACTGCAGCATACTTTTTAAACAATTTATTTGATAACTAACAAAATTATTTAGCGTTACATATAAATATAGCTTAGCTCATATTGTCAGGTGAGTTTGCTTGAGTTTTCCTATATAAGCTAGTAACGACAGGTTGGGTTTTCCGTAGATAAATACATATTACGTAATGAGATCTATTTATATTATGTGAATATGCAAACGTTGAATTATGTACTTCGCTGTTGACCACGTTCCCGCAAATATTGCACCTAATTGCCCGTAGCGGTTTTAATTTGTTTCTGCCGGGTATTTAATGATAATGACCGCATGTATGAACCTATGGATTATATTTGATTTCTCATAATTGTTTATGTTTTGTTGTGCACACAAGGGATTTCGTGGTACGATATTTTCTCATTCGGTTATTGGTCTATCTACACTATTGTTGCAATTGCATTTACTTAATAATATTTTAATCATGAATATTATCTTATAATTATTATTTGACTATGTAATGTACATACTACATATGGTAAACTAAAAGACAGTCAGTTGACTTTCAATGAATGTGACGTCATGATACGTTCATTTTGCCACCGCTCTCGGAATAAGGTTATAAATAAGAAAAAAGTTTGATAATATCATCACACCCGTTCTAAAAACATGAAACAGTTTAATGATTAAAACCACTTCAAATAACTAGTTACAATAAGTTTCGTTTACAAGTATAGAACGGGTGTGATGATATTATCAAACTTTTTTCTTATTTACTTATTGTAACTAGTTATTTGAAGTGGTTTTAATCATTAAACTGTTTCATGTTTTTGAAGTGAAAATATATTTTTGTCCGGAGATAAATTTATAATTTCGCTACATGTCATGCTAGTAAGCATGCCCGACTATATTGCGTGGCTTGCGTCAGGCTAGCGCTGCATAGTATAAGACGTCTTAGTCCATTGAAATGTTACATGAGCTATACATTTTTTAGAGGAAGCAATTTTATTTTTAGGAGATGTGCGGGGCTTCTATAGAAGCTTAACCCCAAGTTTGTGGGGTTGCCGCTCTTGTCCCCCGGCCGCCATCTTGGAAAAAGGGGTGCAATGACCTTTTTCACGATATCTCGATAACTATGAGTCCTACAAATGATTCGTAAACGCATAATTTGTAGCAAATCGCTTTGCCTACAAATATATTCATATAACTTTTTGCCCTAAATTTAAAATTAAAGAAGTTATAGCACCCCTTTTTGATCACCTGTGTACATCTAATATTGATATTTTGTATTGAGATCGTGCAGCCCATCATATGTTTGATGAATTAATAAGCTGTATAAAAAGTATATAATTATTATTCGGAGTGCCATTAGATTAGAAAGAGACACTAATGGCAATAATTTCAATTTACAAATTATGAAATTTAAATAATATACAACGATGTATAAGTAATAAGATGTTAGTTATAATATCATTGAATGTACACTATAATCAATAAAAAAAATCATAAGAGGACACAATTTAAATACCATTGTTTTGAGTTTCAACTCAACAGTCTCAACTTTAACAGTCTTTATGTCTGCCTCGACTTTTTAACCATTTGCATGGCAAGTATATGATTTCTAGAGCCTTCTAAATACATTAAAATACTTATGAGTTACGTTTAAGCGTAGACATACAAAAATAATCTTGGCAAAGAATATTACGGCTATGTAATTTTGAATACATCGAAATAATGTGGGACATAAGACACGTTTTTATTTCACGATTTAATTAAAAAACATTTCGGCGCACGCACCGTAAAATAAGTTTTGCACAAAACAGTCACGGAGGGTTCCCAACTAAAAATGTTTCCAAATTAGTTTTGGTAAGGTGTCCATTGCGGCGTATTATAATATTTAACGTGCCGAATAATTTATATGAAAACAGATTGTTAAATCTTTTAAATAATTTTATAAGCTTATCTGATGTATCGTGTTTTAGTATAGTTGCTGTACTGAGAGTGTTTTAAGGCATCTGTAAATTTAACTAATTATGTAAAATGCCAAATGCACGTTAGTGTTTTTTTTATATCATAGTAGGCCAACGAATATGTGGGTCACTTGATGTTAAGCGATCACCGCCCTCCATAGACACTAGCAACAGCAGGGTAGGCGCAAGTGCGTTGACAGCCTGTGTTTGAGAAGAAGGGGCCTCCGGAGCTCTCACTGTCCGAACGAAAAGCAACAATGCATGTTCTGTTACTTCACGTAGGTGTATCTGTGGGTCGGGTGATAGTACCTCGGGCAAGACGACCCATTCATGCTGAAACCAGTAATAGCCTCAGCCTACAAATTCGGCTTTCTACTCTCGACATAATATATTTTCAACATACTAACATTATATTCTCATCTTCTATAACGCAATTTTATAATATAAGGAGCCTGCAGCTTCGTCCTCTTGAAAATAGTTTTATTGTTTCATACACACTACGTATATAACTGCGTTAGTTATAGATCTCATATATTTTATTGTGAACTCATTACTATTTAGGCATAAAAATCCTTGAACGATGTTAAGTTACTGTTGTTACATTTTATAATTACGCTTGTTAACTATGGGAAAAGCATAATGGTAAGTAGCCGAGACAATACACTAAAGAGACCTAATGTTATCTATACTTCTATACTATTTACTTACTATTTTCTATACTATTCTATACTATAATAATATTATAAGGATGTGGAGTCTAATCCGCTCCACTGTAAAACGCTCCACTTATGATAATTACGCCAAGGGCTAACCGTGACGTATTACCACCACCACGCTAAGATAATCCGCGCGCCGCCCGCGCACCACCTGCGCGGCGGCCGCGGCCGGTCACACCACTTCGCGGACCGCATCGTGCATGGCAGACGTACATTTATTTATTTATAATCTCTGTAATTTTTATTTTCTATTACAATTATTTTATAAAGTTCAGTGTAGTTTTTATATATCCTACACATTACATGTGGAGGTGTGAACAAACATCCCCCACACCGCCTAACGAAGTGGGCACGTGTCAGCTAGTTAGTTTATATTTATTTAATTTAAAAGTTATGTTGTCCTACAAATTGCGTGGTACGTTATCCCGGTCCTACGCTCAAAAGTAGTGGTACAGATCCTTGATGTAAAAATAATTACTATCAAGCTGAATCTTCGTGAATAGCTTCGTTTCCGTGAGACGCCTAATCGCAAAATTAATTATTGAAATCCATCAAGTTACATAGGGCGTACCAAAGAAATATACATACATTTTTTTTTTTATAATAGACTGTGTGACGCTTGACCTCTGTCACACCTGATGGAAAGTGAGGACGAGGCCTAGGATGTAACGCGTTCACCCAGTAAATGCACATTCACTCTTCTTTTGAAGATCACTTCATCATACACTTCAGGAAAAACAGACGCAGGCAGCGTATTCCACTCCTTCGCGGTTCTCATAATAAATGAAGATGCAAAGC
>MU160945.1:23181-38130 GCA_015888305.1 Antheraea pernyi
TTTTTTTCTCTCATCGAACTGAATCGAATAGTTTAAGTTCGTTTCAATCTGATATACACGTATTCATTTGTGAATACTGCAATTTCGATTGTATGGTTCACAGATGTATATATGTATGAATAGCTTAGAATGGTTAGCTAGGACAGACGTGTCTTTTTCCAGGAAACAGCCCAATCCGAGGTGTGCGTGCACCCTTGTGTATGTTACCCAAAACCAAAATCGGCTGAGTGCCCTAAGCGCTCGGCCTTAGTAGTCCGGTGAAGCTGTAAAGACCTTGCCAGGTCAATAGCATAGTCAGTTCGAAAAAAAAAAAAAAAACGTAGCTCACGTACTTTTCACGTATACTAACACACGTTAAATACTCAAATACAAACAAGTATTAAAAAGTGTGCTATATACATACACACCGACATTTGCTCTCTCGCTCTAGCTCACTAATTTTTGTACTTTTGTCTCTTACCTATCGTTTTTTCCTTTGCATCCGGTTTGAAAACACAACGATTCTAAAGAAGTTTCACTTCCAAAATATTCATATATGCACCTTTTTTCCCCGATTCAAATTGTACATAAAACTCAATATAGTTAGAAACGACAAATTAAACGACCCCTTTTTGTCACACGGTGGAATGACTGATATTTTATAGTTGTGAGTAAAATCACATACCCTAACACTTTTCATACTTTTCTAGACAAGGGCAACATAAAACCGTGCTAGATATAAGTGCGGTCTGCATATTCATAGATTGGGTAGTTCACACCACTAATCAATTGACATAATTATTTATGAGCTGTCAAAATGCGATTGCCCTATAAAGTTTGTACGACAATAGCAATCTCTAAAGTCGTTTATTTGCTAGCTCAATTGACTATGAATTAATTGATTTCAAAACAACTAAAACTCTAATCAAATAAGTCTCAGGGCTAAAATAGAGTATGTGTGTAAGACATATTGTGCCCTG
Source organism: Antheraea pernyi (assembly GCA_015888305.1). NCBI lineage: Eukaryota > Metazoa > Arthropoda > Insecta > Lepidoptera > Saturniidae > Antheraea > Antheraea pernyi. Next base: position 24,141 of record MU160945.1, read on the forward strand.
GAAATATTAATTAAAGGTGTGAACTACTCAATTCCATATTATAACATTAGCAACACAGGGATATAGATAGGGAAACGGATTTTATTTTTACATACACAAATATATTCCCGCTCATTTACCCTACTTCGTCTTTCTGCGTTACGTAGTTCCATCTAGTAAACTACATATGCGAAATCAGTTTTCATAAATCTATTAAAGCTAATAGGTATGTCGCGGGTCGCACAAACACCACGTCCCTAATTTAAAAACATGGACTAAGAACATTTCGCAATAATGCGATATACATATCGAAAAATCCGGCCGGAACTTCGCGTCTGTTAGGAAAGTGTTGAAGACCGTTAATTTGAGATAGATGACATATTTCAGTTCAATTAGTAACGCCATGCGCTGACGATGAAGGATACCGTCCGGAGGATATCCGGACACTATAGAAAAACACGTGATTATAGATTATTCGAAGTTTAAAATAACACTCATATAATTAGTCGCGGTGGTCCAAGCTGTTTGACCGATGGAATATTGTTTTTTAAAAGTTTATAGATTATTAGTATTTGACCACGATCCCATCTGATGATAAATGACGATGGGATCTAAGATGGTATAGATGCTAAACCTACAGGGGGACTGGCTCTCGAGTGCAGTTACAGGAATACACCTATAGGTGCTTCTCAACAGATTTCCAACTTAGGGTGTTAGCTAGCCAAGCGGACTTAGGAAAAGCCGTACCACCATGATATAGGGTTTGCGGGGTGGTAGGGTTCTACAGCCTGACTGGGTCGCAACCACCATGTATATGGCGAAAAGTCCCGTCATAGTGATTCCCTTTGCGGGTCGCGTTTCGAGATCAGCCTGTGCATATCCAGCTTTTCGCATGCCGGCATGACAGCGGCGACCGTCGATGGATAGAGTGTCACTCGGTGGTCGCCATAGTTTTTGGATTGTACTGTGCTTACCATCAGGCATAGTGCAGTCTTTTTGCCGTACTACTATAAAATATATATATATGACGATGTTTTCCATCACCGAAAGTTCCGACTCTGTTTGCTAGCATTCAAATCTACGTCCATCGATGCGGTGTCTGAAGACGCTATATGCCGTCATCGTCTGATCCGCAGATCCGAACCCCGGCATGTACCAACGTATTTTTCTGAATTCATATGCGTTTACTATTTTAACTTCGTAACACTATCGGCTGACGGTGTAGGAGAAGAACATCGTGCAGAGACCTGAACCTGAGAAATGTTTTTGTAGTACCACCGTGCGTGGGAATATATAGAGCTGGATTTCTCGGGGTTTGAAATCGCCATTACGTCGTGCGTTGGCGTGGTGATTATGCCCATACCTTCCTTTGGGAAGAGGCCTATGGCCCTGCAGTGGTCTCTCTTACAGGCTGATGATGTTGGCTTATAAGGTTGAAGAGAGATAAATACGTTGGCTTCCCTCTTGAATACATCTTTATGTTGTAATATTTACAAGAGTGTATATTACGGATGAAATAGTGATGTATACGTTTCTCGATAATTGAAGAACGGTTGTAAAACGAGTAGTTTTAATTAAAGTATCGAGTGTTTAATTATCTTAGGGATCATCGCTGTAAATAGCGTGTTCGTAATGGAACACCCAATTATGGAATAATTGGTGAACGCGATAGCGCAAGAGAGACGGGTATTGCGGTAAAGAAATTAGATAGATGTGTCCTTTAGGTTCTGTTTTCGTTGAAACGATTTAGTATTCTAAGTCGATAAAATTCCTATTTAAAAAAAAATATTTAAAAAAAACATTGTTTGTTTAATAATTGTTTTAAAATTTCTTATGGAAATCCGTCTCTAAGGAAAATTGCTTATATAATATTGCTAACATATTATATGTTACACTTCGTTAAATATATATAATTCACTATAAACCGCCATCTATTTTGGTTACCTTTATCTATTAGTTATAGAAAAAAATGTACTGTCAGGTGTTTGTCCAGATTTATCTCCAATAGCGCTAAAGCGATTTTAACAATCTAAGTAAGATAGAGAGTTTTTCAGTATGGCATCTGAGCTACAGCATTACGCTTTTCTGTAGGGGTTAAGCAATAATAATGACATTTAGCAGGGATAATTAAAATCTGTAAAAAGGTTACATAGCGGATAAGCACTGATGAGACAATTATTGACAATTAAAAAAAACGCGTGTGGTCAGGGAACCCACTATAAGACCTGAGTTTGTTAGCGTAAAGTAAGGAGTCGAATCAGAATGTTTCATTTTATGTTTTGGGAAAATATTAATTTATTAAAAATTATATACAGAATAATGTACACGATGATATACAGTTTGTATACAGAATTATAAAAAAATATATAAATAAACTAGCGGACCTGGCGGACGTTGTCCTGCCTTGATAATAAAAAAAATAATCATAAAATTCAACCGCAACGCCACCTACCGGGTCGAATCTAAACCATTCTCGGATCCACTGGTACACGCACACAAAGTTTTATTAAAATCGGTCCAGCCGTTTAGGAGGAGTTCAGTGACATACACACGCAAAGAAGAAATTTATATATAAAGATAAATGCTTCAATGAAATTTCTGCGCGTTAAGTATACATAGACGTTATACAATCTGCAGCGTACGATGCTTGCTGCTTGAATTTGGATACTATGTGCATACATCTGTATACAATAGAAATAGACGGAGATGTGAAATAGTACCACGGAGCATGGATTCTGACTTGCCACAAAAACTCCCGGGAAAGTTGTAACAAGGCGGCCACCATCTTGTTAGTTCATTAAAAATTATCGCAAGAAACATGAAATATAATTACCTACTCGACAATGGCAGTAATGATATACTGGAAGATTGGTTGCCAAAAATAAAACTAAAAGAAAAAAATATTGTGTGGTTTTATGAAACCACGGTAAAAGTGAAACTTTTAAACACAAATGAGTAATAGTCTATACGCTACACTACAGTCAGCTGCTGCGAACTATAGGCGCCGCCATATTGGCACTGGCTTCTCTGACGAGCGCCTTTCACTTTATCCCTACTCCGCAGCCGACCATCACGCGACATGCAACACACAGACGAAAAAGTTTGAGACGATGTAATAAAAGTTTCACTTTAAAATTACAAATATTAGTAGATAAAACTATGCACTAAACTTTATTTAATTCTTAATAAATGACATTTTTTAAGCTTCAATTAATCTATCAATGAGCTAATAACAGTCCCACGCCGATAAGAAATAACCCGACCGTAATGTCAATACGTGGAAATAATAGGTCTTTACCTATGAAATTGCCGTTCTGCAGTACTGGCCATTTCAAATCAAAATAATTTTTGTTTGGTTAAGAATTCTAATTTCAACTTAATTTTATTTTAAAAACATGGAATTCTTTTTCCAAAAGTAGTCATTTGTTTATTGATTAGTGTTACATTTTCATCGCATTTCAATCTTTTTTGTCATCATGGATACGTTAAAAATAAAAATTCGAGTAACTATGGAATATGAGTACCGTCGTGGCAGCAACGCGGCACAAGCGGCACGCAACATCAACGACCTTTACGCAGCTAACACTACAAACCAACGCAACACCTGTTATTGGTTTGCTCGTTTCCGTTTTGGGAATTTCGACCTGAAAAATGAACCTCACGATTGTCCGAATTAAAGGCGATTATGGAAGCTGATGATACACAATCTACGGCTGAATTAGCAGTAGCTTTGATTACTTCGATTAATACAAATAAAAAATACATGAAAAAAATTCGTTTAAATATTTTCATACAAAACGGGGCTTTCATAGGTAAAGACCTAAAATATTAACGTAAAATTGTTACTGATAATTCAATACACGTTAATAAGTTTGAAAAGGAAACGTGATATATAATAAATTGGATCCATCGCGGAGATGGCCGGCTCCGCTGTGAACGACTACTGCATTTAATATTCCTCATGAATATGGAATGTACTCCGCAGGGAGACGCGCCGGCTAGGGCTGATACGTTTCTTTTTTTGAATAGAAGTTTCTTCAGCCGCGTTGATTGGTTTTTAGTAGCGGAAAAAGTTATGGATTCGCGTCACTGATGACGTCTCTACCGGTCGTAAATATGGTATAATTGTGTTAATCTTGAATTTTTAAGGTCCGTTATAGTCGAAAATTTTCAGTTACTTCTATTTATTTTTATCAATGCTGCTTAGCCCTCATGGTGGTATGGTCTATAGTCGGGTTAAAATATTTAATTCCATTTAGGCTCTGACAGAGCGCTTATGATCGTCAAAGCTAACATCGCATCGGGTCGGAAACAAGACTAGGCCCCCCGCGGCAGCTGCTCAAGCCTAAGTCCGTTCCCTCGGCGTGGAGCCCTTGAGTACGCTGCTCGCGCGATACAGTAACACAAAATCTTAAATCACTGCGACAACATTACACATATCACCTCCGCACACGTGCACGCATACACGCTTACACATGCAAGTGGAAGGGTTTTATCTTTTTTCCCTTATCAAACTGAAATAGTTTAGAATATTATCCGATACGAAATATATATAAGAGTTGTTGAGGTATGTATGCTTGGTACACATATATGTTTCAACAACTCATATATGTATGAATAGTTAGCTTAGCTTAGGTTAGCTCACATAGGTCGCGAATTGCATGTATCAGGCAAAAGCCAAAGCCGAGGTGTGCCGCGCACCCTTGAGCTAGTTGTCAAAATAAAATCGGCTGAGTGCCTTAAGCGCTCGCCTTAGTAGTCCGGTGAAGCTGTTAAGACCTTGCTTGGTCAACAGCGTAGTCAGTTCGAAAAAAAAAAAGCATCGGCTCGGATAAACAACCCACTCATCGAGAAGAACCGGCAAGAAACTCCATTTGGTTTATCTTTTCGTGATACATAATTTTACAAACATAGATAGTTAGTTACATTAGTTTTTGGTGGATTTACAGACATTGGCGTAATTTCTCAACGTCACCACCTTTCACATATTGATCCACCCTATAATAGCCTTTAGACATTAAAACCTATTTGATTTGGTGTTTCAACTCACCGGCAAATTGGTAATGTGCTTTGGGATTTTGTAAAAACCTAGCACCATCACAAAAAAAAACTTGTTATCGCTCTTAGTGCGCCTGAAGGATAGAATGGCCAATTCATTATTTCTAGTACTTAAATTATGTTCATCAGAATCTATTAACTCATTTGGGGGATTAACGCGGAAAAACAAGACACACAGAGCGCCGGAGGCCCTTCTCCCTTCCCCTCCCCTCTCTTCTCTCTTCTCTCTTCTCTCCTCTCCCTTCCCTCCCCTCCCCTTCCTCCCTTTCCCCCAAACACAGGCTGGCAACGCACTTTCGACTCCCCTGGTGTTGTTAGTGTCTATTGACTGTGGTGATCACTTAACATCAGGTGACCCATATGTTCGATGGCTTGCTATGACATAAAAAATAAACTTCAATTCTAACTGATATACATCTATTTATTACAGTAAAGTAACTTGTATAATTGTGACTTCGCCTTATACGCTTGTACGTAATTAAACAATCATTAAATGTTATATAATAATAACATACGTTTAAGAAAAAAAATAATTAAAGAAGACATTTTAAAAGTGTCTCGTGTCAACCCTGATAATATAACAAAGTTTAGAGTAATTCGCCAAAAACAATTTCAGAGAAGTCGCCTACGCTGGAATCGTTTGAAATGGGTAAGAAACCCAATTACACTAACATAAAGTGAGGGACTTTGTAACGTGTAATATCTTATTTATACACCTCTTCTCAATAATAATATATTATAATAACTTCAAAATGTCAATTACGTTTATTTGACAAAGGAGTTTTAATATTTATAAGATGTAGATCTTTCAACATTAATTACCATAATTTAATTTGACAATTCGAGGGAGATTAACCCCTAGACTGTAACAAAACCATAAGGCTGTTATTACAAAAATGTTAAACACGTATTGAATACTTGCTTTAAAAAGGTCTGGATACTTACGTATTAACTCCACCGCGCTCGCCGAACGTTAGACATCTTGTTCTTCTATCTCTGTTTGGTTAGGGTAGGTTAGACTTGCGAAAAGGGATAACAAAGATCTTGCCGCGGCAATCGTCGGCAAGCGCGATGCTTTTAATACGTATTGGAACTTTTTTTAAGCAAGTATTAAATACGTATTTAACTTTTTCGTAATAACACCGCTTAGGTTTAGGCTTCATACAAACGAATCGACCTCTTGCCAGCATAAGTTTAAAAAATTCCTGATCTATTACAAAACTTTGAAAAATAACAAATTATATATTGTTAAGTCAAAATTTTTATGCAAAATGCATTTTTATATATAGTTTTTTACCAAACCATGACATGTACAATTGACGATGTCATGAAATTAAAATATATATCTTTATATATAAATCTCTTCTGTACGTGTGTATGTCACTGAACTCCACATAAACGGCTGGACCGATTTTGATGAAATTTTGTGTACGTGTGTTCCAGTGGATCCGAGAATAGTTTAGACTCACAATTGGACAAGGTAGGTGGCGCTGCGGTTGAATTTTAGATATTTTTTTTCATTATCAAGGCAGGACAACGTCCGCCCGGCCCGCTAGTATATATATAAAAAAATGATTCGCCATTTTGAGATCTGAGTCTTAAAAATGAATTAAAGAGTAATTAGAATTTTAAAAAGAATAAATCACATGATATCACTTTATTTATAGTAAAATTCATATACGTTACAATAATGCATTAAAAGTAACAAACAACTTGATCAATCTTGAAGTTCCTAGTCAATATCTGCATGTTGTAAAATATAATCCTCGATATGTTTCCTTTACCCCGTACCGAATGCTGCGCATTGTACAAGACGTCCACGACATTTTTACCGACCCTCCGATGGAGTAACGGCAGTGAACGATATGTACCAGCCTGCCTTTCCAAACAGAGCGTGTTTACGCCCACGCCCGCGTAACCACAGATCACGCCGCGGTGGTCTGGGGGTAAAATTCGCTTCCGCACACCAGACTAGGGCCCCCTCGGCAGCGGCTCAAGCCTAGGTCCGGTCCCTCGGCGTGGAGCCCTTGAGTACGCTGCTCGCGCGATACAGTGACACAAAATCTTACAACACTGAAACAACATTACACATATCACCTCCACACACACTGCACGAATACATGTTTACACATGAAAGTGGAAGGGTTTTTATTTTTGTTTTTCCTTATTGAACTGAAACAGTTTAGAAAAATTATCCAACATAAAATACATATAAGAGTTGTTGAGGTATATATGCTTGGTACACATATATGTTTCAATAACTCATATATGTATGAATATATAGCTAAGCTTAGGTTAGCTCATATAGGTTGCGAATTGCATGAATCAAGCAATACCCCAACCCGAGGTGTGCCGCGCACCCTTGAGCTAGTTGTCAAAATAAAGTGAGTGCCTCAAGCGCTCGCCTTAGTAGTCCGGTGAAGCTGTTAAGACCTTGCAAGGTCAATGGCGTAGTCAGATCGAGAAAAAAAAAAGTTTCCTTTACTAATCAGTAGTTTTGAAGAGATTGTAGCTTAATGGAAACGTATCAGAACATCGCAAGCAATCGATCTTGCATTGAACCGGATCTTTTAGTGAAGGAGTTTTTTTACATTTTAGTAGTATTAGAAATGTTTTTCTTATATCTATCTAGTTTAACCTACTTCCGTTAAATTTAAAAGCCTATATTGCCGTTGAAAGAAATGCATTTTTAATAGGTTTCTTGACCAAAGAGTTACGTTTCTCAGATTTATTACACTTGGCTATGGATTTTTTCTACGATTTGTTATTTGATTAGTGATGAGATGAGGTGTGTTCAGGTAAACTGTGTGCACTTGTAAGTGCGCTCCCTCTTGGTTTAGCTTGTTTAACATTTGATCAAATGCTAAAACCTACGAAGAATGAAAAATGCAGAAACAATGCAATTACGTATTTGGTTATGCTATCGACTAGTAAGATTTCTACCAATGGTAAATGTAGAACCAATCAGCTTAGGATGAATTATTTGCTTGTAACTAACTCTTTTAACTTTTATCGTAAAATTTTAGGTATGATTTCCTCTTAATTTCCTTGTGTAAGGTGTGGATGAACATATGGATTTTTAGATATTCGAAAACATCAAAATCCTTTTTTTTATATTGACTTAACCTTGATCAAAAGTGAAAACATTTTAGCAATTGTTTACATATTTATTATTGTTACTCTTAGTAATGTTTCTTTTACAATCTCTTTGATTAAAACGAATCCGTTTACTAATGCAGCTGTAGGAGATAATTTATATAAATAATCTGTAACAGGACACACGAAGCAATTCTTTACATATTTATTATTGTTACTCTTAGGCTGAGTTGCACCGATATGTCGGTTATTGTAACCGTTAAAGTTAACTATAACAATGACAAGAGCCACTAACATTAACGTTTACCAAAACCAGTTGCACCATCAAACGCTTTGTAATTGTTAAAGTTATTCGGGTTACTGCGTAAACAATGTAATTAGTCCCAAAAATCAAAGAGGGTAAAATTTTTTACTTGGCAAGACTTTGTTATATCTGTAACCAGATGTTCATTGCGACCAAAAATCAATGCGTCGTAATTACTTTCCTTTGTTATTTACTTTGCATCTGTTTCCGTGAAGTTGTATATTAGATATTTAAGAATTTATATATTTATAGATATGGTTAATTCGGTAAAAGTAACACAAGTATATCATATATTTTATTATATATTATATTTTGAGGTGCATATTGAATTTTAATAACGTGTAAACAGAAATAGTTCATACTTCATAGTCAGCTGTTTTAACAAATGATCTAAGTACAAAGCCAATGCGTTTGCTAATTTTTTCGAAACCTGAAATCTGTTCAAGAATAATTCTTCGTCCCATTTTGCAAACCGATCAATTCTAGAAAGATAAACTTTTTTCTTTCTAAGACGCAAATTATCTTCAAATATACTAGTTTCGTCATCGGAAGAACTATTTTCAGTTTCCCACAGGATGTCTCTCAGCAACGACATAATATTTTAAAGTTTTTACTATTAAACTTCACAACCGATTCAAAAATTGACAATAACAATAACGTTAACCGGCCAACATCGAGTCGTAATAGTTAACGTTAAATCGTGACGTCATTTTAACCATTGTCAACTGGTGCAACCCGTTTTTTGCTTAACAATAACTTTAACCGAATTTTTAACGTTAACATTGACTGGTGCAACTCAGCCCGAGCCGTAATAGTTAACGTTAAATCGTGACGTCATTTTAACCATTATCAATTGGTGCAACCCGTTTTTTGTTTAACAATAACTTTAACCGAATTTATAAAGTTAACATTGACTGGTGCAACTCAGCCTTAGTAATGTTTCTTTTACAATCTCTTTGATTAAAACGAATCCGTTTACTAATGCAGCTGTAGGAGATAATTTATATAAATAATCTGTAACAGGACACACGTACGAGACACAACTTTCGCAATCATACATACTCGTCTCCGACGTTCTGCGACCACTGTGGCTCGCTGCTCTACGGACTGATCCACCAGGGTCTCAAGTGTCAAGGTACACACGGCTTCAGCATCAGCGGACACCCCGGCTATCACTTACGCTTGTACATATAACGCTTTACGTGTTCTATCTTTAGCACTTTCAGATTTTTTCAGATTTACTCGGTGATGGTGCTTTTATGCTAATGCTCAATTTTATACGTATCTCTTAGTATTCTTTTCACCTACTTCTTTCATTCCAGCTCAGTATTTCTTACATCGGAATACTATTTGGGACTGATTAGATTTTCTATGTAACTTTACTTTTTTTTTTAACTATTATGCTTTGTCATTACAAAGGCCGCCTACGCTCCACACAAATGGATTACTTGGACGTTCCTTGCTCCAACGTTTTGTGACCACTGTGGCACATTACTCCACGGTCTCGCCCACCAAGGATATAAATGTGGAGGTATAAACGATTGCTTAATTGAAAATAGATGAATGCATCGAGAGAGAAAAGCGAAGGAATTAGTTATCGGAGCAAACCCTTTAGAAAATTTACAGTTTCTATCTCACAAATTATGTGACTGAAGCACTTAATGTTGTTACCTTTATAGATTTTAAAGTCCTATTGAGCCGATATAAAATATAATATGTAAGTACGTATTTATTACATATATTGGCTTGGTAATCAATTACCTAAAAATAGCATTCTCAATTATATTTCCATTAAATCCTTCAATAAACCTTTGCACTATGTGTTCGAAGATAGGCGTTTATGGTTCTTTATATTAATGCAAATCCTTTTATCGATTGTCATCTGTTTTACAAACTCCTTTAAAGCTTTTGCTCTTTGTATCTTCTTAACCTAGTGCTTTATTTTGCATCTATTGCTTGTTGTAGGTAATTTAAAATTGTGCTCAGTACGTAGTCTTACTATAAATGGATCATGACGTTGACAAGGATCGCATTGAAAGGCTTTTCTTCAGCCAGGCCTCTCTTCTTATTTATGGCTTCGAAGTTTCCATGTAATAATGGAGTAATGAACGTTGTATAAAAGTTAAATTGCGTTCTCGGTTACACATTAATGAGAGAGGTCGCTGGAGCGTGTTCAATCGATACTTTTCAATCGCCATGTTCGTATTATTTGCATACTCTTATTGCTTCTTTTATGAATGTTTCTCATTTGTAAAGTATTTCTTAGAGTTATCAGCCATCGCCCACTGTATCCGTGGGAGGGGGAGTCCTCTATTGAAGTATGAACAAAAAATACATTTTTAATACATAACCTCGGAATAATAAATTTCTTAATTTCGCAAAAAGCTGTATCTTATGTTACCGCAAACATTATATTTTCTCTTTGTATTTTGAGATACGTTTCGCGAACTCATTAAGCTCCCACGTATGAACTGTGTTACAAATTGCTTTCTGTGATATCCTAATGTGTTTACTTATAATAATTGCGCTTTGAATTGAGTTTGTTGAAATTATGCGGTTTAATTATTTTTGTTTTCTTAGCAATTATGTATGGAGATATATTAATTGTTATGTTTTTATTTCAGACGTTTTAACCGCAGACATAATATTTTATTACTAAAAAGCTAAAATGTTGTTTTCGTGCAATAATGGCTGCAGCACTAACTCAACATCTTCATATATATTATTTGATTTAATACTTTGTCCAAATATTTACTACATTAAATATTTTTTCCCAACTAGCATGCGACATGAACGTACACAAACGGTGCGAAGAGTCGGTACCGAACTTGTGCGGTTGTGACCATACGGAGCGGCGCGGACGCATGCAACTGGTTGTTTCCTGCCAAGGAAACAAGCTTAGTGTTGAAGGTTTTAATCATGTTATTTACAATCTGAATTTATCAGCTTAATAAACTAGACACCATACTTAAAAAATAGTATTTAAAAATTTCCATACACAGTGCTTATTTATGATGTGAAACATCTATAGGCGCAGGTAAACCTGATTTAGGCATGGCGCGACGTGGTGACGCAAAACACGAACTTTGCACTATTAACGAAATACTCAAAAATATTTGCAACCCTATCTGTATAAACATAAGATTCAAATTGTTTTGTCGGTCACTCGTTATACTAGTGTTACGCGGCACGCGCCGAGGCTCTAGCACCCTTTGATAAATGCCGCTAAATATACCGCGCCTACGCCTAGTTGAATTTTTGTATTTTGTTTTTAATAAAAATGAATATTTGTATAATAAAATAAATGAACAGTCATTATTTTATGAAACAAATTTGTAATGCTTTATCTTTTCATTATGTCATAGCTGATTTCTGTCGTAATCTGTTCTTTTAGGCATATAACTTATACAAAACAACTTCGATGTTTCACATCTGCCAGGCGTACAGTGGCGGATAATTTTTTTTATTAATACCCAACTTATTGCAAATCTTTAGACGCAAATCATCAGATGGTCAGACAATAAGTTCCCGTAAACACACACTTTGAACATTTAGAATATTTCACCACGGAAATAATCGCATTGCAAAACTATATTTTAAATTGGATAGTTCAATTGGTCCGTTTTTAAATTGACATTAATTTTTCGAACCATATATCATCGTGTAATTCTTTGTACCAGTATTAAAGGCTGAATTTCAAAAATATGTCAAGAGGGAAGAAAGCAGAAGGATTTATAGCAAAAAACCAAAAACACAATTTTACTATTTTTAATGTATGTTTCAGTGCTGTGTTTTCGATACCAATTGTAGTTCTTTGAAGTAATATGACATACGCTGAAAATAGAATGCAAACGACTGTATTTTCGATACCAATTGTAGTTCTTTGAAGTAATACAATAACATACGCTGAAAATAGAATGCAAACGAATTAAACCCATAAAGTAATTAATCCTTAAATAACTCTTTTGATAATTTCAGTGAAGCAAGGCCGCAACTTGATACCGATGGATCCGAACGGTATGTCTGATCCTTACGTCAAGATCAAACTGATTCCGGATTCGGACAATGTCAAGAAAAAAACTAAGACCATCCGCCGTACGCTGAACCCTGTTTGGAACGAGACGCTGACCTTCGATCTGAAAGCGGAAGATAAAGATCGCAGGCTGCTTATTGAGGTACTTTAAATGTTTGTGGTATCTACATCGAATATAATAAAAAAAACCTTTGACAACGATGAGTTGATGATAACACGCCACTTTATAGCTTATTGTTATTAAAACATCCATTGACAATATATAAAAGGTGTACAAATTAAGTATTTGAAGACTGACTGGCTTTAGATAAGGATGCAGTCTTATTCAGCGTTGATTGTATATGGGTACCATTATACTGAATGGTTTGATACGTAGGATAGATAAAAAGTACAGTCGAAGAACAATTTCAGATGAATGCACATCATTTTTCGACATCTACAAACCTTAATGATAGCCGCTAGGTAACTGAATATGTACGCAAAATTCCGCATTGATTTATATCTTCTATCGTAATTTGATAATCTGTGATAGTTTCCATTTTATAACTAAAACTTCCAGTAATTATTTTAATCTTTCAATACGCACATTCTTTTCAAGGTGTGGGATTGGGATCGAACCTCCCGGAATGACTTCATGGGCTCCCTCTCATTTGGGATATCCGAAGTGATGAAGGCTCCAGCTGACGGCTGGTTCAAGCTCCTCACTCAGGAGGAGGGCGAATTCTATAACGTTCCGGTGCCAGAAGAGGGCACAGATCTGGTTCAACTTAAGAACCAAATGCGGGCTACGACCGTTGGCGCACGTAGAGCTCCTCCACCACCTGATAGGGAAGTGCCACATAATATGGCTGCGGCTGACGTCATTAGGGCATCCGATTTCAATTTCATCATGGTCCTTGGGAAGGGATCTTTTGGTAAGGTAAGTTTAGGTTTAGTGTGTCAATTTGGAGAGACTCTGGTGATAATTGCCTCTTTAATTTATTTATTTCCTCTGGTTGAACAATAGTTTACAAAAGTATAGAAACAGAAACATATTATAAAAGTTACATAATTCTTTTGCGTACATATGTAATTTTTATGTCATCAAATTGAGATCATTGAAATTATTACTTACGTTTCCGTAAAATATATCAATATCACTAGCATTATCATAATATGCTCTGCACATTCTGTATAACTGTATAAGAGACATTATTTGAGCAATGTGGAACTGGGAAGAATTCGGTTTTCAAAGATTTCGGTTCACTCTTGTATCGATAGTTGGCTTAACAACTCTGCTGTACTAAATGTGATACTAAAGTATATTCTCTTATCCCTATTAATATTATATTTTAAGTATTTAAAGATATTCTGTTTCCTGAATAAAGTATACTAATACTCTTCATAATTTTGTTAATATTTCCATAAAAATGTTATGTACAAATATTATCTTCATCCAATACTCAAGTCGCAATATCCCATCCCCAAAATGACTTAATCATATCACTAAGTTTGAAATTATTGGTTCATGTTATTAATAA
>MU160945.1:41116-56974 GCA_015888305.1 Antheraea pernyi
ACAATCTCCCTTGATGTTAAATGAGGGATGGGTGTTAAGGGCTAGAGGGGAACTTTTTTTTTCACTTTTACACGTTTTGTCGGGAACCTATCTTCCGTGTAAATCGAGGGATAGGTGTATAATGTTCTCAACAGGATTGAAAATATAATGTACCCTACAGGATAGAAAATATAATGTTCCCCGCAGGATTGAAGTTATAATGTTCCTCACAGGACTTAAAATATAATATTCGCGATAGGATCGAAAATATAATATTTTCGACAGGATTGAAAATATAATATTCCCGACAGGATTGAAAATTAAATATTCTCCACAGGATTGAATCTCTTCTCAGTGTCGAAGCAGACGACGTTCGGCCGACGCTACAAGGTTAAGCTGTCTCTTCACCTGTCGACTGTCTCTGTCACTCGTGCGACTCTAGTCGTTCGTTATCTCGTTCATTCTCGCCTATATAATTAAGTTCGGAATGTGAATCTGTAAGTGGGCACTTGTAAGGGAAGAAGGAAGTTTTACATTGTATTCAATGTAACGAGTCGGGAGGTTTCAATTGCTCATTCCCGTATATATTTTTTATTATTTATTTCATCGAGATCACAACTAATTTTATCGATAATATTGACGTTTCCCATCTCACCATCCAATACGACATGACCGTTTATATTTTTAGTTGAGAAATAAAAAAATTGTGTGTCTCAAATGTTTCTGGAACATTCGATATAGTATGTGAAAAGAACTCAACGAATTTCGCTAAGCAATATTATTATTCGGTGTTAAAAATCTTTGGTAAGATGCTCTCTATATGTAATACTGTATTGTTAATTTATAAAATTTCTGATTTATTTAAAATTATCAATTCGTATTGAATCTCCATTCGTTTTAGATGTTTATTCTTTAAATATGAATTTAAACGAAAACACATTTATTTTTCATATCGATTGTAATCGATATTAAATATTAGTTACCGAAACACGTAATCGATTTCTATATTATTTAATTTTAAGAATCACATATCAGAGAATATGTATTATAGTTAGATTAATAATGTCGTGTCGTGTGGATGGTTTATTGTTGTTAGGATGAAAAAAAATAGACTTCTTATTGGTCTATGGTTTCGAGAGTTTTACGCTATTGTCTATGTCATTCGTAAAGCTCAATAACAATCGGAATCTCATTTTTAATTATTAAGATAGTTAAAATTCATTTCATCTTTGAATCGTTAATTCTTTCTGGGCCTCGAGAATTTTCGTAACACTTATTATATTTGCCCAGTGTTTTTTTTTAATACAGCTTAAAAATGGCTGTCACATTAAGTTTTCATTGTCTATGGTATTACGTTATATTATTTTTAAGTGTGTATTCCCACGCATTTTGTGATGTAATGTGGGTCTAATCGTGTACGAGTTCGATTGTCTGTCTGTTTGTTCGTGAGCGTGAAGGATTTTTATTTTAAATCGATTTGCAACGATATAAGGGGAAGTTTGTAATTTTTTCTTCTTATAATGATAATATTTGAAAGATCTCTATTCCGTTATCGTTGCAAATCGTCTAACAGCTGACGGCTGTCTACTAAAATAGCCTTACTAACTTAATAATAACATTTAACGCTAATAAAATTAAAAAAATGTGTACGTTAAAAAAATTTGTAAACTTTTCTTGCTAGATTAAAAAAAAACGTAATTTTAAATATACACTATATAAATTAAAAATAAATGGAAAAGCAATTGATTCTAAATTGAATTGTAATAAAATGACATTTATAGATGTTTTTTTTTCTTATTTTTATTTATTTTGTTGACTTGGACTTTGTTGATAATTAATTTGCTGTTGGAATCATTGAAAGCTCCTAAATCGACGGTTCTGAAACTATTTAGTCCCGTAAAGATTTCGTGTAAAATTAATTATCAACAAAGTTTGTAATAATATTTATTAGGTTGTATTTTTAATAAAATCTTTATATTTCTGTGACACGGCTTCGCTTAAGAATTTTATTAGTGACTTCTGAATTCTCTTTAGATCTAAGCATTAATTTAAGGAAATCAGCTGGCTCATTTTCAGAAAAAAAATTTAATTACTTTTCTAATTGATTTTAAATTTTTGATAATCTATTATATATTCATATTCTGCTTAAATATTTATGTTTTACATACTTTATAAAACAAATAACTAAAAATCTATATGCCTTTGCGGTGTTGCCATATGAAGAAGGTAACATAAACAGAAAGAACTCTATTTCTTTTAATTCATCTCATGATACCACTTCAGCTAGTTGATTTAAATAGTGTTAAATTAATTTGGAATCGATAAAAATGAAGCCATTCGTGGGTTTTCGAATATATATTTTGTTTGCTTGCATTACATCACTAATAATCTATTTTTTTAAATGTAAATGACAGATTGTTTCGCCTAAAAAACGTTGCACTTAAGAAAATGGGCCGGCAATTTAGTTTTAAATCAGCTGGAAAGGGATTCAATGTAGATAGCGTTAGATGGCGCTAATCGAACCCCGTAACCTCAGAACCGCGAACCCCGTAACCCCAGTGCCGTAAACCCTATAACCCCAGGACCGAGAACCCCATAACCCCAGACGATCGTAGTCTGAACCCTATTTTCCGTAGACACGAGAATACCAGTACTTAGTAAACGCAAACACGTTGCGTTTCTGCATTCAAAATACGTCACGCTCATCCCACACCAGTTTCATAGCGAACTTTAGATAGGATATTATATTATGTTGTTGTTTTATTAGTTCATTTAAAAAATGGTTTAAATTACTGTTTAACCACTACATGTATTTATAACTATATATTGTCCAATCTATATAATTACCAATATCATCACTAAGCAAGCAACACCGCGTGAAAGTCAATTTGAGTAATTTTACAGAGGAATTAAGAAACTGTTATTTTTTATTGAATATTAGAATCTTCATGCAGTAATTACTGATTTGTATTTAATATTGGGTCTCTATTCGGTGAAACGTTCGTCCGTTAAGAGTATTTATCCAACGATATTGAAAAGTAAAAACAGCCAATTTTCGACTTGAGCCGTGTTGTTTGTTAAATGTATGCAATTATTTATCATGAAAACCGATAACTCGGAAAAAAGATCTAAATGGATTCAATATAATTAAACAATCTATTCAGGGGTAAATGTTATTAATATTCGCAATATAAACGTTTTAATTTAATGGAGTACCTTATATACGTGTATATATATTTTATATACATAAAGACATTCTAAATCTGCCTAAATGCGTATGCCTCTTATACAACACGTGTGGTATGTTAATAACGCATCAGTTGATAAAGTTAGTTGGCTTTAGCGACCAAATTTTAAAGCTCATCTTTGAATCTCCCGCGGCTGTATTGGTGATAGCAATAATTAATTCTATTTTTAGTACACATACTGTTGGTCAACTCGATTTTTTTTTAAAATCTATGATGTAAAATTACATTCACACGCCCTTATTTACGGTTCACGACCGAAGCGCGATAAGCGAAGTGAAACTTAGTACACATACTGTTAGACAACTAGATTTTTTTTAAAATCTATGATGTAAAATTACATTCACACGCCCTTTTTACGGTTCACGATCAAAAACGAAGTGAAATACCTCATAGCTTTGACCGTTTTTGCAACAACAAAATGTAGCGAAATCCTATTTCTCATTTAGTCAATATGAAACTAGTAACAGGCTTTACTATTAAGGCGTTTGAATAAATACGTATCGCAGTCTTAAATTTTGAAAACTTAGTAATTCTTGTAGTTTAAATCTATCGAGTCGGTTTGACCTGTGCCTCAAAAACTTACCGCTATGTTAAATTAAAAGTTTATGAAACTTGTATCACGTATAATAGTGTAACGTATTTAACCTTCATTATTAAATTAAGTAATCACTTGTAAATAAGGCTTAGATTACCTATCTATTGGGAACAATACCCGCACGCGTAAAAATCCCTTTTAAAAGTTATATGTAAGTCCTGTTCTATCGAAATCTCTTTGAATTTAATGTAATCAGAGCTGACATTCTATTTCCTGCCAATGTTTTGACATTGTCGATTGTGGACAGCGTTAAAAGAATATTTCTATCAAAACCATTTTTTTATTACAATCAGCGAGACGTTAAGTGGGTTTTGCGTTCGTGTGTGTGATCACTAAAAGCAAACAAATAACACACCACAATAAATTTAATAAAACCTTTTCTTATGCTTAATGCCTCTTAACACCAAACTTGTCTCAATCTATCACGCGTATTTTCTTCCATTTTACAGTGCACAGTATTTCTTTTTCTCTCTCTCTCTCTCACTAATTACCTATTTTCTATACTTTTAGAGACAAAAAGGCTGTCTCTAACTTTTTTTTTAAATTTTGACTCGCTGTAGGTAATCCAATATTACCTGAAAATACTGAAATGATCGTCTAGAATAATAGAAAGAGAAATTTTAAAGTAATTGATTAAAGATACGGTTAAAATAACTCTACAAACGTTTCACCACTGAAATACGAATGAATGTACGTTGAGTGTAATCGTTTAAAGCCTTATTTTAATGTGACTTCATAGTTTTTGGACTTATCGTGAAAATTATGTAGGTTGTGGAATAGGCTTACCGTACACAAATCATCTGTTATTGATTTCATTTAACTACTTATGTAAATATCGGTAAACCTCTTAAAATGACATAGTTCGCAGCTCTTTACCGCGCGGTCAAAACAATTTTTAGTTCTGTTTTCTTCTCATGAATTGAATTAAACATATTTAATTCTCTTCGTCAATCGCCAATCCAGCACGTCTCTTAATAGATTTACAAAGTGAAAACAAAAATAAATGTGGATTGGTGGCCAACATTTGTACGAGCGAGCTAATATTTCCACAATTAATAACTTTCGGTATATAATGAATTTTCATAGAAAAATCACATTTAAAATGTGGCTGTATTAAACTGTAATATTGGATAACTGTCTTATTAATTCTCAATCTGTCTATGTAGTGGCAAACTCTTTATTATGACGTTCCATGTCCTAATCATTTTTTAAATTCCGTCTAAACCCTTATTCTCAATGCTAATTATTATTATAAGCGGACTCTGTTCTGCTAAACATTATTGATTAATTATTTTATTTAATACCCGTATAAATATATAATTTGTAATTAAAATAGTTGTGTTCAGTGAGAATTAATTTAAATTTGGTATCGCTTAGTTTAGTAATAAAAAATAATCTAGTGTTAGGTTTCTCGTGTAACGCGTCATCCCCGAATTAATTCTAATACAGTATAGTATTAGAATATTTGTTTCGATAAAGTCGAGTAATTTATATATGTTTAATTTAAAAAAATATATCGATGAAACGTTTATTTTTCTCTTACTCAAGATATTCTCGTGATTTTACTGTTTTGGTAAACTTGGCCGGTACGATGTATTTCTGAATAAAATGCTATGAATTCTACACAGAACAAGGGTCAATTCATTTAAAAGATAAATCCCTTTTGTAACAAGATTGCGCCCTCGCTTTTCACTTGATCCACGATATAGCAAAGATATCGCTGTTTTTTTTCTTTCAAATAAAGGCCTAAAATCAAATCTCTATATAGGTTAAGCCCTTGCGTAGTTATAATACAGGTTTTTATAATAATCGTTAAGTCATCGTAATATTTACTAATAAACTATTGCATTGAAAGTTCTGCTATGTTACTATGTATTTTATAGCACCGTTATCTGTGCCAAAAATTGTAAATATAATTCCATTAATATTTAGCGAATTTCTTATTTTTCATTAAACTTTTACTAACATAAATACATCTGGCATGTTATTAGCTTTAATATTGAACGGAGACAATGGTTAACCTAATACACGGTTTTATAAATTTAGTAAACATACTTGTCTTCCTAACAGATGCGAAATACTGGCCGGTACTTTCGCAAATGAATAAAAAGTCCGACCAGAATAGGCCCCCCTCGGCAGCAGCTCAAGCCTAGGTCCGTTCCCTCGGCGTGGAGCCCTTGAGTACGCTGCTCGCGCGATACACTCACACAAAATCTTACATCACTGCGACAACATTACACATATCACCTCCACACACGTGCACGCATACACGCTTACACATGCAGGTGGAAGGGTTTTATTTTTTCCCCTTATCAAACTGAAATAGTTTAGAATATTATCCGATACGAAATATATATAAGGGTTGTTGAGGTATGTATGCTTGGTACACATATTCAACAACTCATATATGTATGAATAGTTAACTTAGCTTAGGTTATCTCAGATAGGTCGCGAATTGCATGTATCAGGCAACAGCCAAAGCCGAGGTGTGCCGCGCACCCTTGAGCTAGTTGTCAAAGTAAAATCGGTTGAGTGCCCTAAGCGCTCGCCTTAGTAGTCCGGTGAAGCTGAACCTTGCTTGGTCAATAGAAAAGTCAGTTCGAAAAAAAAAAAAATAAGAAGTCCGTATGATATTCGGACCGAATTTTTTTTTCTCCGCAGGAGAGATAGCGAAATACCGGCCGGTATTTTCGCAACAGAACAAGAAGTAATGAAAAAAGTAACTTCGTAATGTTCGGAGTAGAATTTCGTATTTCGCTACAAAAACAGTTGTTAATTACAAATATAGATTTAATCCAAATATATTAATAGCTAATAAAATGCTAGAATTATAAGACACTTTTGAAATACCGTTTAAGATTTTAGCACGTTTCCAATGAAAAAAAAAACATCTTTATGTAAAGCTAACTTATTACATGCCTGTTCATGGATATTGATTGTACGCTTACATACTCACGTTTTATTGAAACGGAGTTGAAGTACCGAAAACCTTTATAAACATGGATTATTTGATTATAGAACTTATAGATTATAGTGGACTAATTATAAATTGCATCCTTTTCCCGTAATAATTATTTATTTTTATTACTGTTAGTATACGTGACCAATTTTAGTGTGTGTTGTTCATTCAATTTCTGTGACAGATTACGTTCTAGCCTTATGTAGACAAATCGTTCAGACTTCAATATTCTCATTTCATGCCATCAAAGACATTTCTGTATTATTTAAGTGTATCAATGTGCCAAAACCCAGAAATTAATAACGTTTTGTAAGTCAAATGTTTTTGTTGTTCTCACGAATCTAAACGACTCGTCTACGTTAGTAAAAACCCTAAAATTAAGCGAACACTTCTTACTAGTTGTCAAAATGACATTTGCGTTTTATTCTGACAGTTCATTACGTTTAATAATATACTAGTGTAATATATTAATACCATGTAATGTTGACAATAAAAAATGGCGCGGCGCGTTATTAAAAATGCCAAAATTCACTGTTGTGGAATTTGTGTTAAAATTATACCAAAACATCACAATATTAGAATTTCGTGAATTAAGCTAATTTAATTCGTATAATCAAATAAAATAAAGTTCCCGAAATTAATTGAATAAAGCCTTTTTTATTATATCAAGCCAAAACTTACATTAACTGATTTGAAACAATTTGTAGCCGCGCCATTTTATGTTAACAATAAAACGTTCATAATATATAATGATTTAAGTGCACTTTTAAATTCATTTGAAACTATCGACTGTCATTAGTGATGAAAATGATCTAGATCTATCTAATATTTCAATATAATAAGATTTCCGTATGTAGATGAAGGTGTTTAAAATTTGCCACAAAAAAAATGTTATGGTAGAATAAAATTTCGACATATAATCATATTATTTATTATATTCGATTCATATTTATAGATGTAGTGAAAAAGAAGTATTTCCATTTGTAGTTTTTATTAAATCGGTAATTTTCAATAAAAATTGTAATTTTTTCGATCTTTATTCGAAGCGTGCACTGATTTAAGCGATTGTACTCGGCTGATCTTCGGATCTGCCTAGTTTTATTATGGTATTTTCTCGAATGTGAACGTCTCGATTGTACTCAATAATATAAATTTCTAATCCATTAGATTTTTGAAGTTTTATTTAAAACCGAAAGTTGTATACAAATATAACATATTTATAACAATATAATATGACATATACAATCTATATATATAATAAAAATGTAAATCTAACCGGTGCAATTACAAAAAAGTTAAATAGGTATTGAATACTTGCTTTAAAAAGGTTTCGAATTAAATGCACCGCGGTCGTCCGAGGCAAGTTCGCTTTATCCTTTTTCGCAAGTCTAACCATATTTTTTTTGCTATGCTTTATGCTATGACGCAGCTGCCGGTGCCTTTCGGCGACTAAAACTCCACGACAACCTACGCCGCACTATAGGGGGTGTCACGGGGTGCGTGAGCAGGCTCCGCAACACCCTCCGGCGGCAGGCGTTTCCCACGCCACACTCGACTGAGGCAGACCGGTCGTAAGACTGCCTCCCAGCCCGCCGAACCCAAGCAATGGGAGGTCAGGGCCCTCGCCCCTTCTCCCCTGGATTCAACCGGTAGCGGAGAGAACCTATCGTAACCAAAGCAAGACAAAAGAGTAAAATGGCGAACATTCAGCGAGCGCTATGCATTTCATTCGAAACCTTTTTAAAGCAACTATTTAATACGTATTTAACTTTTTTGTAATAACATCGAACGGGTCTGTACTTTTAGATTTTTGTGTAAAAATTATTGCAGGTGTCTTGGAATAATTAATAAAATCCATTGCAATCATTTTTAGAAATGCCGGTCTGTCTGTTTGGTCGAACACGCATCACTCCTCGAGTACTGCGTTCACGATAAAGCATGTCCTGGAGTAACATTTAGCCTTGGTTTCATTAAAATCGGTTCACTCTATCAAAAGTTAATTTAATGTAATTTAATAACGACTTAAGTATGAGAGAAAGGTAGGTAAGTATACTTTATATATTTAGATGATTGTATTAGACACTGTTTTTTTAACGTAAGTTCCATGCAGACGGAGTCGCGGACACAACTAGTTTTATAGAATAAACTTCATAAAGTACTGCTTGAATCTTACAATGAAAATATTTCGGTGAAAGAAAACAAAATAACATAACAGTTAGGTAATAGTGTTATGTTTTATAACAAAGTCTGTTTGTTTACATGCACATTACCGATTTGCCGGATAGTGAGTCCAAGCACCATGTCAAGCGGGTTTTAATGTCTAAAGGCTATTATAGGGTGGATGAATATGTGAACGACGGTGACATCTGGAAGTGACGTCCCTCTGTACATCCACTGAAAACGAATGTAACTTATCTACGTTTGTAAAAATATTTACAATGAAAAGGTAGACCAGATCGAGTTTCTTGCCGGTTCTTCTTGATGCCTTAGTAGTCCGGTGAAGCTGTTAAGACCTTGCTGGGTCAATAGCGTAGTCACTTCGAAAAAAAAAAATTGTCACTGTTTTTTAACGTAAGTTCCATGCAGACGGAGTCGCGGACACAACTAGTTTTTATAGAATAAACTTCATAATATACTGTTTGAATCTTACAATGATCCTGAACTTTCGGTGAAAGAAAAAAAAATATCATAACAGTTAAGTAATAGTGTTGTTTTATAACAAAGTCCTAAAGCACATTACCGATTTTCCGGATAGCGACTCCAAGCACCATGTCAAGCGGGTTTTAATGTCTAAAGGCTATTATAGGGTGGATGAATATGTGATCGACGGTGACATCTGGAAGTGACGTCCCTCTGTACATCCACTGAAAACGAATGTAACTTATCTACGTTTGTAAAAATATTTACAATGAAAAGGTAGACCAGATCGAGTTTCTTGCCGGTTCTTCTTGATAACTGGGTTGTTTTCCGATTTTTTGACGTTCATAAGCGTCTTATTAGGTACTAAATTGAATAAAGTATTTACTAGTTCTCATTGGCTGCAACCTTTAATTTATACCATGATGATGACCCTGTGGTTAATATGTCTTTGGTGAAGTCAAACATGGCATGGCATGGTGCCAGGTCTCTAAACCAGTGGGGGAGGCTCTACAAGGTTGATTAGCTTGAACGATCCCTTGCCGCCCCCACAAAACGGTCTGTCGGTACACCGTGGGGTTTTAGTCCGTGCGACTTGGACATAACCCACCCTCTCCCCCGGGAGGGTGGTGTATCCATAAGGGATTTCTCCACGTTAAAAAAAAGGTCTCTAAACCTGTCTCTCTAGCTACACCCCACAAGCTGAACGTCCGTCGCCAAGCAACTATGGGTATATTCTGGCAGCTACCATCGAACTGTGGAGATACGCTAATAAAATCTGTAATATATAAAGCAACCGAGCTTGTATCATTCCTCTCATTTTAAGAGTTATTATTTTGAGCGACATCGTATTAAAGGTAAGATTAATTATGATCAGGACTATTGTCACCTCTTTTTGAGGGCTCGCTAATTTTCGAAAGTTGTGTGTCCATTATTTTTTGTATCTTAAAAAGTGCAAAAATATACACCTTGTTGTTTTAGGTATCTGCGGCACATAATAGTAAGATACTGTTATAAAAATCTCGGAACGAAAACCAACTTATGACAATTTTTTGATATTTTCGAATTTCGCTTTAAGGGCACTGCGTGCTCCCGCGTGCCCCATTAAAAAGCCCCGGTATTGATTAAAAGTCTACTATGTAAAGTTATATATATTATTATAGGAGCTTAGACCGACTGCGAGAGCGTGGTAGTAAAACTCGTAATGCGTAAAATAGTTTCTTTGATTTTAACTCCATATATGGTGCTAGCGGTCCCCGAGGACCTTGTCTTGATAATAAAATAAATTGTAAATCTATCGCGATGCCACCTACCGGGTCCAGTTGCGAATCCAAACCATTTTTGAGCCCACCTGATCACACACAAATTTTCATAAAAATCTGTCCAGCCGTGTGTACCTAGTGTTCAGTACCATACACACGAAGAGAAGAGTTATATACTTATAAAGATTTGTAGTTACTAGAGATCTTTCAATTGTTTGAATGATATACTTTAGTAGGTGGTGGAACTACGCTGAAGCTATTAATGGTTTCAGCATGAATGGGTCAGCTCGACCGGGGTAGTACAACCCTCTCACAGAAAACCGACGTGAAGTAACAGTGCTTGCATTGTTGCGTTTCCTTCGGCCAATGAGAGCGCCGGAGGTCCCACCTCATCTCCCCTTTCCCCTTCCCTTACTCCCCCTCTCCCCCAAGACAGGTTGGCGACGCACTTGTGACTCCTCTAGTGTTGCAAGTGTCTGTGGACGGTGGTGATCACTTAACATTAGGTGACCCATCTGTCCGTTTGCCTCCTATGATATAAAAAAAAACGATTTACAATAAATTTAAACATTTCAGTCAGTCTGCCAAAATGGATCACATACTCGAGTCATCGAGAGCTACACTTATGATATAATACGTTTGTTAATTGTGGTTAATAATGAAACCAAGCAATTAATAATGAAATAGAGCATTATATTGCACACCTATTTGATGATTGCAATATACCGGTAACGACGCATCTAGTAAAATTACCTGATAACTTCGACCAGTTTGATCTACGCCGCGCCCTCTGTCAAATATCAATAACATTATTAGGTAACTATTGAAATAAAAATTGTATCCATTTGATTTTTGGGTTTAATGATTTATTGTAATGATGTAGTATAACAGATCAGATACAGCGGTTTTATAATACAATATCTTTTTCTCCTTTCATTACTTGACTCAACATTTGATTGCACAACGCCGCATAGGGATTCAGCTCCACGACCTAAAAGAGAAATATATAAAATTCTGGATCAATTCATGGACCATTTATTTACTCTATTAAAACCAAGAGATTCTCTTTATTTTAAATGGTGTTCTTTAAAACTGAAAGCAGACTTTTTAATCCATTTTAAAGTAAATGCTAAAATGCTACGAAAAATCCGATTTAAAATTTAAATGAAGTCTTCTTATAATGAGTTGGCACTCCGGAGGACTATTGACACGACTCGAGCGAGTAGCCTAACGACCTTGGGATTTGGGGATGTAACAATTAAATAATCTACTTTTAAATCTTGAATAGAGTTCAAGTTTTCGTAAGTAAACAAAATACAAAACTAGATACCCGAATAAAAGTGTTGTACTTCTGGAAGTTTCAGTTATTTCTCTATACATAGTTAATACCAGTAGTTATAATAAGTCTTGCTACATTTTAATTGAAAAACTTATCAAATGAAGTAGTTGATTGGTCGGTTGACGATACTCTTTGGACCAGAACAACTATTGCGGCATCGGGAGTAGCCACTTTGTGGTACAAATGAATATAGTACTAATTCATCCCTAGTTGAAACTTACAAAGACCCTACAACCAATAATATTATAACTAAAAAGATACGTTACCTACATGATATTTTAACAAAACCAATGGCACGATAACGCACACATAGGTAAAGTTATATTGTAACGCCACACTGTCTTAGATAAAATGAAGAAGTAAGATGGCATATTCTCAATATCAGTGGTGAAAAAGAAATAGTTATATGTTCTTACATATGGGCGGATTGACAGAGTTAGATCACGTTTGCTAGATAGCCAAGTTTTAACGCAACGTATCTACAGCTATTTCTGTTACCTGTTTTTTCGCAAATGCACTGCCTAATTTTGCTGCCTCCGTAAATGCTGCTCGCGCGTCGTCATCTAAACCACGCTTGCGCAGGAGTACGCCTCGTTGACACAACGCTAGTGCTCGTGCGCGGTTTTCCTCGCCTTTCGTTAGCTCGATCGCAGTGTCGAGATCTCGTATCGCATCTGATTATTACAACTCTTTTTAAGTGCATATCATTAATGTTTATAATGACACCAATTTTCGTTTTTTTTTTTCGAACTGACTACGCTATTGACCAAGCAAGGTCTTAACAGCTTCACCGGACTACTCACCAACTTTCGCTAGTATGTGTATGTTACAAGATTTTACATAGGATCAACAACGTAGTTTACACCCCCTGATTTTAGTGTTTATGTACCCCAAACCAACAAATTCTACCCGACAGACCTAGGAGTACCGAACAATTCACAAGGATCTATCCCACACTTGTATCTCAAATTATTTACGTTTTTCCTTCTGGTACAGTAACTCGATCAATATCTAGGTATATTTAAATATCTCGAAAACTTTTCTAGTTGATTCCACACTAAGGTAAGTTAAAGTCACATTTGAAAACCTATGTTTCTTTTTAAAATAAATAAATGGAACTTGTTGACTGAGAAGTTATGAAATAGTTTTTAATAAATACGAGATCTTAGTTCTCGTACTGAATATTTTGTTGAAATTGTTTTTTTTTTATGTCATAGCAGGCAAACGAACAGTTGGGTCACCTGATGTTTGGTGATCACCACCGTCCATAGATACTAACAACACTAGGGGAGTCGAAAATGCGTTGCCAGCCTGTGTTTGGGGGAAAGTGGGGAGTGAGGAGAGGAGAGGGGGACCTCCGGCGCTCTCACTGACCTAACGAAACGCAACAATGCAAGCACTGTTACTTCACGTCGGTTTTCTATGAGAGGGTGAGTATCCCGGACGAGCCAACCCATTCATGCTGAAACCAATAATAACTTCAGCGTGCCTGTACCACCTACACCTACATGATGAATAAGAATTACTAAACAAGTACGTACGTGAATATGATATGACAATGATAAACTAATTTAACATAATTATGTATTATTTTATATAACATTAATAACATTTCATACCTAAAGTTTTATTCTGTATAAAATATTTAAATAAAAATAATATTTATGTTACTCCTCTTCTAACCAATTTAATAGTTCTGGTTAAATTATATAAAACTCACTTCCGGATTCAAATATTAGAATATGACCGCCTTGCGATAATGTAGAAGTGAAAATTTCGAATTATTTTTATAACAATTATATAAATACTTAGAAACGTTATATAAAAAGATTCATAATGGTCTCAACTTTTCTTTTTCCCGTAGTACCTAGTTGTTATTTTATTTTCGATCAAAATGATTAAAAAATGATAATTGCCTCACTCTTGTGGGAAACTCAGGCTTGAAGTCCCCGTTACTCTTTTCAAATTCCGGCTGTGATAACTTACCATCGTCTCTCTGCATCAAACGCAACAACTGTGCTCGGTCGTTGTATGCTGCCGCGCGATCCGGTGCAGCCTTTACGCCTTTATCAAGGAAATCCAAAGCCTCTTCAAACTTTCCAGCTTCTGCTAACGTTACCCCTTGAGCGCAATATGTCGTTGATTCCTTATAATTAGGACTCGGTGACTCTAGAACAAAATGGTTGAAATAATGTATCTATAAATATATATAGTACTAGTGTTTTTTTAATCAAATGAGTAATTGTGTGAATGAAACCTGATTAATTCAAATTTCAAACATCGTAGATTACAACGCAGTTATTTATTTATACATTATGCCTTAAATACGTAATGGCGGACTTAATTCATAATAAATTCATATCATCTACATACAAAGTTTTGGTGTCTCATGATGGATATCTGTATAGTATACATATTTTATCGATATCGACTTCAAATATATTATTCGGTAGCGCGAATATCAATATTTTTTTATTTAATTTGGTTAATTTAATAATTCACTTATTTTTTGCTTTTTAGTGCCTTATTTGTGTTTCACATCGAAGGCGGTTTATTTTTTTTATTTTTTTAATGAAATGTATAATTAAGTAGCCGAGTTTTTTTTGACGGGATCTTTGGTATGTAATGGTTTTTTATATTTTATTCGTAATCCTGTGCTATTTGACTGTATATCTTGTAATATTGGTGGCATTTTACGTAATATAGTTCGGTTATTGTGTATAAATGAAGTTGATTGAAAATATTAAAGCATGAATTATGAGATGCCTTAAAAACTCCCTGGAAAGTTCTAACAAGGGGAGAACATTCCTGTTTAATAATCTGGATAATTGGTTCCAACAATAAAATAATTTAAAAAAAACTAAGGAGCCCAATACTCTGCTTTAAAGTGCTTACTGAACTGCTTACTCAAATCGATAAAAAATAACATCTAATTAAATAAATGCTAATAATTTTCTTCTGCTTTACCAATTCACTAACAACTCCAATCAAATGAATTACAATAATTACGTCACTGTTTGTTATTGTAGTGAATTATACACAAAAACAGGATTTACCTTCGTCTTCTTCCGTGAAGTTGTCACCTTCATCCGCAACATCGCCGATTGTGACTGTAGGGTCGAAGATACTTCTCAAAACCGCTCGATCCCTTTCGCTCAAATCATCAAGGGACGTCATATCTCAAAACTGACGACTGCACAGGGACAAACCGTGTTATGAACTAAGCGAATGGAGAACTCTAAACTCGTTTCGTTGGAAAATATGTTAATTTACTTGTTCGTATCTCCTCAACATTTTATTGCATTATTTTACTTCGATATCTTATAAATAAGGCACAATTTTTTACTTGCAACGTTGCATAATAACACCCAAGTGTAGAATGAAAAAACATAAATATTTATATATATAAATGGAAAGACAATAAAATTGTACATTTGGTTTTTAATTTTCATGGCAACGACGAAGCTACAGTATCACGCAAAGAAAAAAATGGCTCAAAATTTACTGTCACCTGTCCAAAGGCCATCAAAGACTACAACTCTTACATGGGGGGTGTTGATACAACAGATAGGTTGAGAACACTTTACTGCGTGGACAGAAAATCCCAAAAATGGTAGCACAGGTTGTTTTTTGATATTCTAGCTATTACATTTGTAAATGCATATATTAGATATGGACATTGCGCAAGGGTTCATGTCTATGAAGGACATCAAACCTAACAAAAAGAGGTTTTCAAGAGACTCTGCCTAGCCCTGGGTCATCTAAAAGGCGCAAAACTGGCTTCTTAACGTTGAAAGACGCTCGGTTAGAAAACCGTGGCGCACATTGGCCTTCGTTTA
>MU160946.1:7679-23617 GCA_015888305.1 Antheraea pernyi
AAGTGTCTTGCGACTGTTCTAAAGTTACCGCAGAATGTTTCTCCTTACCAAATGTTTGCACTTGATGTAAATATTTATCCTCTAGTTTTTTTAATGGTTTCCATTCACGCTATCACAAAGCTATCAAATATTTCTTTAACCTTATAGTAAATATTGTTACTTACCATTAAAATTAAAGTGCTGATACAAAAGGCTCCTTATCTGATGTAACAACAGATTTATCTACGAACATATACATATTAACACAGTCTTCGTTAGGGCTCGCATTGTTCTCTGGTTTCTCGTCAGGGCTAATATTACTAGCTCCATCTTCTTCATAACTTTTCATCTTATCATTAAATTCTATTTTATATCTAACTGAAGGCATTTTGTTAACAGTCGATGTTAAAAGTGATTCCTGTACGGTGTCGTTGCCGTTACAGGTCTTTTCCGATTTATATATTCCAGTCCTTTCGGACTGGTTTAATTTTCTATTAGATTTCTTCGTAACTAAAGCACCTAAGCATGGTAATATTTGTTTGAACTCCTTTCTGAAGTTTTCGTTCAACCACGCATAGAGGAATGGATTATAACACGTTGAAGACATAGCTATAAAGTGGGCGATGAAAAATAACAACATATAATACCTCCAGTCTTCGGCTAACGAGTAAAAATCACTACTTATATTAATTAGATTCAACGGTAACCACGACAGTCCAAATATGGCTACCATTGCTATCAACATTCTATTTGTTCGCTTTTTTCTTTCTCTCTCAGCGTCTTCCTTTTTGCTGTTTTTACTTCCAAGCCTTGATTTTAAGCGGTTGTTCAGTTTTATACTAACACAAGTGTAACAAAAAGCCATCACAATAAAAGGAATTACTAATTGCATGATAGTAGTGACAGCTCCGAACGCCTTTCGTATTTGATCTGAAGGCCACTTCTCGGCGCAGTAGACATCTTGCAGAGCCATGTAATAGCCATAAGGAAAAGTAACGGATAATACGAATATCCAAATGGAAATGATAAGTCCAATGCAAGTCTTAATTTTCATTCGTGGCTTAAAAGGATAGATTATAACAAAGAATCGATCTATAGCGATTGAAGTTAATGTGAGAGTGGATATATAAACGCTACAACCTTGAGCGTAAGGCATGATGTGACAGAGTAAACTACCGAACACCCATCTGCCTAGGAAAGTGTAAAGCGGTGTAAATGGTACTGCAAATACACATAACAATATATCCGATAAGGCGAGGTTCGTGATGAATAGATTAGTAACAGTTTGCATTGCACGGTTCCTAATAACTGCGTAACATACTAAAGCGTTACCGAATATACCAACGATAAAGATAATGGTGTATGCTACACAGAATGCGGCTTGGACTGCTTTATTCTCAATGGGATCCATAGCGGTAACGTTTCCATTATTATCATATACATTATTGATTCTATCCAATGTATTGTTGTATATCGTTAGGTTAGCACTCCATGATTCGTTCGGCATAGTTCTATCGTACTTCTAACTCGGCATCATAAACCTTTTAGGTTTATTAATATCATGTTCGTTTTGGTGTTTCACTTGATTTCTACTTATTTGTAATACGATACGTATCATAATGTAGAAGATTGAAGATTTCTTGATGTGTTTTTCTATTACTTGAAATGAGTTTCGTAGTTAACGCCCCATGTTTAAATGGATAATTCTTGAAGCTGACCCGAGAATCTGAAATAGAAAGAAAGAAATTAAGTAATTTTTTTAAACACAATATTTTATCATTTTCCCAATACTTTGAGGAAAGTACTAACTGATAGATGTGTGTATAATATTTTCATTTATAGATATAACTAGCTGTGTCCGCGACTCCGTCCGCGTGGAACCTAATGTAATAAAGCAGTGACTAATAAAAACATCTGATTACATTAAGTCCTTACTTATCTACCTTTTCTCGTACTTAAATCGCGTCGTCAGTAACGGGGTTTTATCATGAACGCGCAGTACTTTAGCGGTGATGCGTGTTCAGAAGATTGTTTTCAGTGTAATATTACCATCTAGTATGTTTAAATTACCAAGTTATATTACGTAAATGACAATTAAATAATAGCTACAAACACTTTTAATAATAAACGTAGAACAATTTGGTAAATCAAGATATTAAATCGCTTTGTGGTACATTTTATGGAATGCTAATGGTTAAATTGATATTATCATGAAAATCATTCGTAAGTGGATCATGATTCCATTCATTGTTTTGTTTTATTTATTTCTTTAACAAAATTACCCACTATAAATTGTCTTATTGAAAAATACACAACATTAGAAAAGTATATGAGCGCACATAGGGCTCTTTTGGGCTAACATTAATTATTAAGCTGGGGACAATCATCCTGATGTATCTATGTTAAATAAGCTGAGTTTCTTTTGGATGGGTTGTTTTCTGAACTGGTGGTAATTTTGGTATTCAATCAAAAATCAATCAATCACAAACACGTTATTCAATTTAGGCCCTAAGAAGGCACTCATGAACGTCAAAACTACCACCGGTTCGGAAAACAACCCAGTCATCGAGAAGAACCGGCAAGAAACTCGCTCTGGTTTATCTTTTTAACACAAATATATATAATAATAGTATATTCTATATAATAGTAAATGGCACAAACGTTTTTAATGGATGCACAGAGATCAGTCAATTCCAGACATCACCATCGTTCACATAATGATCCATTCTATAATAGCCTTTTGACACCAAAAGCTGCTTGACATGGCGCTTAAATTCGCAATCCGGCAAATCGGTAATATCCTTTGGATCTTTCTTGTAAAATCTAACACTATTTCCCAAAAAACTATTACCGGTTTTACTAAGTCTAAAACGTGGGACAACCAGTTTGTCACAACTTCTAGTATTTAGATTGTACCTGTTTGGAAGCCTCATGGGAGGGAGATTTATGGGAGCCAGCCTCCTTAGAGCCTAAATTCATTAAAATGTTTTAGATTTCAATGTTGCGCATGGTAGTAGCAATTAGGTAGATTAGTGATAAGCTGGGCTAGTGATTAGATAAACTACCTGCTTACTCATTACAGCTCATTATATCGTTGATTTGTTTAAGAAGCTTATTCTTGTACTTAATTCATCATCCACCTGTAAGTGACCCACTGCAGGGCTATAGAACTCTTCCCGAAGGTATGGGCATAATCACCACGCCAGTGCACGAAGTATTGGCGATTTCAAACTCTGAGAGATCCACAGATCTGTTTTACCATATACAGTGGTATAAGAACTTTAGAGTATAAGAAATTCATCATCAGTCGATAATGTTACCAATTTAAATTAGTAAATGTACGTGAAATTCAAAAAAATCATTGCTACATGCCGGGGTTCTATTCTGCGGATATGGGATTGATATTAAATCGGTCAAATCATTAGACCATGAGACATTTTATTATTCTAGTACTTAATTATGGCTACACTATTGCCTATTTTTTTTTCTTTAACTTTAACTACTTTTAAAAGATGGAATAGTTTATTACAATTGTTTCTACGGTTAAAGAGCTGCCAGTGGCTTACAAGAAGCTGAAGAAATCAATGACATAAGAAAGGCACACTCCTCGGGAGTAAGTTCCAGAAATTTACGATACAAGGAAGTTAAGCATATTTATTATGTTTGTTGAACGACACTGTTTATACGTGAGTCTGCAGATTTCTAAATTCAATCAGGACTGATTTTCTTCTATTCCGAGATTTAGGAGTCTCGCTTGAAAAACTAATATTATTTTTTTAAAAGTAAGGCGCTCGTGGCGTAATTCAATAATTTAGTATCGAAAGAATTTTCTAGACGTTTATGAAATGTATAAGATCTTTCAGTAAATCTCGTGAGACAAAATAAATGTTTTCTTTCTTTAAAAATTTCACATAGCTACTTACATAATTGAAGTCAAATGTACAGTTTTGCAAACAGATAAGATCGATTTATTTTTGTATGGCAGAGTGCCAGATAATTATGACTTTTATTAGGGGTAATAAAAGTATGGTAAGTATCAAACGAATTTCGTGTCTGTTCGTATTCCTGGTCATAATATTGTAGATTAAATCCTGCTATAACCAGTAGATAATATAGTTTATTTATAACACATCTAAAAAAAAAAGGTTCCGTGTTTTTCTAGTAGTTTTGTATGTGTACGATTTACTGAACGACCGATCTTTACGAATTTTTTACTACCCAAAGCTATACACTTTTGGAAAGATGTTTTAGTGTATTTTATTTTACTATTTTTATGTACAATTGTGTTTATTATTATTACTTAAATAAGACGATCTGTTTTCTTTCTTTTAAAAAGGTTATTGTTATCTTGTTAATCTGTCGTGCGGTCTGTATATTTTTTGTTCCAAATAGATTGACCAAATCAAAATTTACGCCACTAATCACGAATATGACTTTAAAAAATGCTCGTCTGTCTGTTTGTATGTCTAGACTCCTCCTTCCTCCCTCCTTCCTATAATATGGGGTCCTTCAAGCGTAACGTGAAGAGGCATCTACGTAGGCCGGCATGACAATGACAAGCGACGGAGGAGGGCGTATCTATTGGTGGTCGCCGTTGTTTTTGGATTGTACTGTGCTTACCATCAGGCACAATGCAGTTCAATTTGCCGTGCTACAATAATAAAAATAAAAACTTAATTCAAAACAGTTTGTACTCTTTTTACACGGGGAACTTAAGTGATTGCTCAGTTGATAGTGTATAAGAGTTTTCAACAGTATTTGGAATTTAATGTTTGTTCATTCTGAACAGATTGTGACGAAATTCTGCTTAGACGAGAAATATATGTCATTTCAATTTTTCTTATACACTGGTTTGGCAAAATAAGAGTGATTATTAGTGTTAAATAACAGCGACAGTCGTCGCTATCATGCCGACCTGCACAAGTGCCTCTTCACGCCTCGTTTAAAGGACCCCACGTCATAAGAGGAAGGAAATATACTGGCTGAGAGGCAATTCCACATCTTCGCAATATCATAAAGATAAGAATTTTTGAACTTCTTCGTTATTGCCGGGATGGTTGCTACTGTGAATCTGTGAAGTTCTGTAGTGGAAAGGAGAAAATTGATATTGATTGATAAAATTATCACTACTTACACATTTACAAATCGCAAAAAAAAATTTTTTTATGTCGAAGGAGGCCAACGAACAGGTGATCACCACCGGCCATAGACACTAGCAACACCAGGGGAGTCGCAAGTGCGTTGCCAGCCTGTATAATGGGGAGGGGTAGAGGAAGGGACAAAAAGGGAGCAAGGAGGTGGGCCTACGGCGCTCTCACTGACCGAACGAAACGCAACAATGCAACCACTGTTACTTCACGTCGGTGTTTTGTGTGAGGGTGGTACTACCCCGGGCGAGCTGACCCATTCATGCTGAAACTAGTAATAGCTACAGCGTGGCTCTACCACCTGCAATATATTCGTATGTTAATAAATAGAATAAATGGCCAAAACTTTTTAAGACATGAAAACACACGGGCATACCTAATAAGTAATAACAAGCATATGACCATGAATAAATCATTCGGGTTATAAAAACATCTTTATAACTTAGCATAGCCTCCATTGTGAAAACTTTTAGGATCGCTTGCTGATTTATTGGGTCGGAATATTGCAGCGTCTCAGAAACTGTAGGTTTTTCTATTAAATTATTTATTACTGGAGTTTGATCGCAATCTCAAAGTAATAATCACAATATTCGAGCGTTCTTTATTACACGCTTAGTTATTAAATGGAATGGACTCTGAAATGCAGCTGGTGGAACGCACAAATTTAGTAGTAAGAAGGCAGTTACAGGCAGGTTTCAATGTGTGTTTGTTTATCGATACTTCAAGCTAAAACTTATTTTATCGTTCGAGCTAGATCAATCTACATGTCTGAGTGCGTTATTATCGAATATACACTGCCTTAGCGTGTTCTATCGTCTGTATCATGGCGAGTATTCTGAAGAGTTACTCAATTTATTCTTTTCTTCTCCTTTCCATAACCGAACCATGCCATAGTTATTAATTTCACATTTATGACAAATTCCATCTGGGTACGAACTAATATGTTCGCAGCGTTTTATCTTAGCCATACCGTCAAGCTGTGGAACAATTTCGCGATCAATGTATTCCCTCCTCCCTATAAGATGTGGTCCTTCAAGCGTAAGGCCAAAAAACATTTACAGCGGCGACTTACGAAGCACAATTTGTCTCTTAATGGTCGCCGTTGTATTTATTTTGTGCTTTGTTTATCATCAGTGAATACAACTTAGTATGACACAACAAAAAAAAAAATCTTAAATTTTTGAAAATTAAATTTCCCACGGAATCAAGGATTTTTTTTTTCGAACTGACTACGCTATTGGCCTAGCAAGGTCTTAACAGCTTCACCGGGCTACTAAGTGAGCGCTTAAGGCTCTCAGCCGATTTTATTTTGACAACTAGCTCAAGGGTGTGCGCCACACCTCGGCTTGGGCTGTTGCCTGATACATGCAATTCGCGACCTATCTGAGCTAACCTAAGCTAAGCTAACTATTCATACATATATGAGTTGTTGAAACATATATGTGTACCAAGCATGTGTAATC
Organism: Antheraea pernyi; assembly: GCA_015888305.1. Classification (NCBI taxonomy): domain Eukaryota; kingdom Metazoa; phylum Arthropoda; class Insecta; order Lepidoptera; family Saturniidae; genus Antheraea; species Antheraea pernyi. The sequence continues at coordinate 14,269 of MU160946.1, forward strand.
AAAGATGCTTTGTAGTCTGTAATATTGTTAAAGCAGGATAATTATATAACGCAAGATTGCAAATAACAATAAATTATCGTCAACAGAATTCTAACCGACAATGATCTCGGTTCATTCGTAAAATACTCCTGGTGTACATTAACAAAGTACACGTAACTAATGTATGTGATGCGTAATCGTAGAGAAAATGTGTATACGCCCCACAATCCGCCTTTATTTGTTTGTATAAATCATTCATTCTCCTAAATGGTGCGAAAAGTTACTCCCAGGATTACTCGGTTAATATGGTTAATATTATGTTCCGGAATCAGCCGGTATATTTCTAGAAACCAAGCTGGATGGTAGGGACCTGTATCCGATTGGGTGGGAACGGTTATGCACATTAGGCATGTTAAAAAAAATTACTTTATTTCCTTCAAAATTCTCAGTTTTCAAAGGGGTATTTATTTAAATAAGGGGTTTTTTTCAATTTTCTAGTTTACCAACCAATAAACTCTTTTAAGCGAACTTTAAACGAAGCGAAACGAAATGTCACTTTCAGTTTGAATAACTTTTTAACGGGTTGGCTTTTCGAAAAATAATAAAAAATATTTTTTTAAACTAAAACGTTCAAATTTCTATTAAAAATTATATACTTTATTAGAATCCGTTAATTAATTGATAAACCACAGAATTCAAAGTAATCCTATGTTATTTATATAGAAAGTAGAAACCCTCAGTACGTGGCCTCTAAATACTAATATTAAGAGCTGCAGTTTGACGGTGATGTTGTATTACCCCAAAAATATTTCAATGCGGATTTAAAGAAAAAGGTACGATTTTTTTAAACAGTCCAATGCATTTCAAAACAGGCCTCCTGGTAAATTTAGATATTGTTTTATTACTCGTCCAAAAGATGGTTTATTTTACTGGTTTTTTTGGAAATAACTTTCTTTGATATCATTCTTTTTCTATAAAGCCCATGTAAACCTAAAACATAAAAAACAGTTTTTGGATTTTTTTTAAGAAAAGTCCAAATATAAAAATAAAAACCTTTAAACGAGTAATTTAAAAAAAATCCTTAAGTTTACCAAGAGGTTTGTTTTGAGGGGTTTGAGATATAGGTACAAATAAACAAAATAAAATAAAAAAACTTTTTTTTCACACCATCTGTTTTGGCGTGGAATACCCCATAAATAAATAAATTAACCACAGTGAAATATTTTGTTTGACGCGTATGGTCAGTGCATAACCACATTGCGGGGTAGGGTTTTACAGCCTGACTGGGTCGCAACTAACCACCATGTATATGGCGAAAAAGCCCGTCATAGTGATTCGCTTCTGCGGGTCGCGTTTCGGAATCAGCCTGTACATATCCTACTTTTCGCAGGCCGGCATGACAGCGACGACCGGCGATGGACAGCGTGTCACTCGGTGGTCGCTATTGTTTTTGGATTGTACTGTGCTTACCATCAGGCACAGTGCAGTCATTTTGCCGTGCTACAATTAAAAAAAAACCAACAGCCGAAATGCTTGCAGGTCTCCATGACAGCGACGACTGCCGATCGACGATTGCAGATCTCTCAGTGACTGTACTGTATAGCTTTAAGCCGCAGTGACCTTCAATATTAGGTACATTGTTACACTGTGTGCCTTTTTAATACTCCAGAACATTGAGAAATGTATATGAGATGTATACATACTTTCATTATAAGAATAGACATATCGCTGAGTCATTTTAAATTATGATCTAGATTAGAATTCCAGCACATTCAGCTTTCTACTGGTCGAAATTAGGTCCTCTTCTGTCTAGAAATCGATTCTGTAATCCATCGTGGGAGGATAATGTGTCTTAGACGGTTGCTTATTTTTGATCGGCATGCTGTTAATAATGCGATAATTTTTAAGAAATGGATACCATCTTGTGATTATTTTATTATAGATATAGTGAAAAGATCTAATATAAAAAATCATGAGTTCTAATAAAGTCGTCACTGAATACTTTTAAGAAAAGAAATAAATGCTTTAATAATATTCATTCTAAACTAACATTATGAATGTGAATATAGTTTTGTTTGTTTGTTTCATACGCTTTTAACAAGTTACTTAACCGATCGTTATTAAATTTGGCATAGACTATGTCAGGTATATAAAAAAACCGGCACGATGAAGTCTATAGAGATCTCGTGCCACCACAACTATAGCGGCAGACGTACACCGTGGGGTTTTAGTCCGTGCGAGTCCCGAGAGGATGGTGAATCCAAGAGGAATTTCCCCACGTAAAAAAATGTATATAGGAAAGGACATAAGGACATAAGAATCTAGGCAAAAGTAGTATTCCTGAAGGATGAGTCAAATCTATATTAATACGAGCGTAGTTATATTATATGCAGATCTTGACTTCTTAAGAAATGTGAGAGCTTTAATTAAATTTTAGTAATAAATCTTGGTGACAAGTCTTTAGTTCTATATCTAGGTGCAGCCATATTTATCATATTATTGTATAAAATTGTTTCAATAAATTTCATATAAATCGAAGATCTTCTTAAAGAAATGAACCCTAAGTATCCAAATATACATTAACATTGTCGGTACTAAATAATAAATTATTTTCCGAGCCTCGTACGTACAAATTGCACGTGGCGTTTTCCTCTAGATTGTGAAAATATCAACGCTGTAATAAAGAAAACAAACGTTATATAATTTGAATTCCAATCGTCGTTATTGTTTCAGTGTATGTTTTGTTTATTGATTTATTTTTGACAATTAGTCATGAAGTATGTCTATTATTATAATAAGTATTATTTTTCATATAGTGTGAAAAATATAGGATTTTATGAATTTTAAATTATTAAATGCTTGGTAATAGTCATTACGTAAAATTTACACGTCAGCTATATATTCCGCTGAGGACTTAAAGAATAAAATAAAACCCTAGGGTGAGGGTGCAAAATTATAGTTCAAGGAATTAACATACTTACTTAATATACTTTGAAATTAATAGTCACGGTGTAATATAATAATTATAAAGTATCATTTAAAATTTTGTCCCGTGAAAGTAATTCACTGCAATTTATATATATATATATATATTTATATCATAGGAGACAAACGAACACGTGGGTCACATGATGTTAAGTGATCACTACCGTCCATAGACACTTGCAACACCAGAAGAGTCGCAAGTGCGTGCATTCTGTGTTTGGGAGATTGGGGAAGGGGGATGCGAAAGGAGAGGTGGGTAATCCGGCGCTTTCACTGACCAAACGAAACACAACAATGCAAGAACTGCCCCCGGTACTACCACACCCTTTCATACAAACCGAAGTGAAGTAACAGTGCTTGCATTGTTACGTTTCGTTCTGTCAGTGAGAGCACCGGATAACCTACCCTCACTCCTTCCCCACTCCCCCTTCCCCACTCTCCTATGGACGGTGGTGATCACTTAAATGAGGTGACCTGTTCGTTTGCCTCCCATGATATAGAAAGAAAAAGTTCTAACAAGGGGGCCACGATCTTGTCAGAACACCGAAACTATCATAAGACACCGACAATAGCATTAATAATATAAAATATAGGCTGTCAAAGACACAATTAAAAAGTACTAGAAACAGTGAAGAAAAAAATTTAAATGCAATAATATTATGTGGGAATTAGACAGACCGTGATAGTTGCCGCATGTAAAGTATATTTTAGTGAGTGGTTAACGATAATACGGTAATAAAATTAGTGATAATGTTACGATAATGGATTAAGCAAGCGATAAATACCTGCATCTACCGGCAACAATTGTTTTTCACTAATATCGAAAAAGTACAGACACTTTGCATTTATATTCTTATTATATGTATAAATAAAAAAGTTGCACACCAATGATATAGTACATAATTACTAGAAACGGAGTTTTTGGCGGCATTTTAATCTGGCATCTATAGTGACTTTTATAGTTTATTCATATGTTAGTGGTATTTCAGGTAATGTAGTTCGGTTATTGTGCACAAGTGAATTCGATGGAAAAGAATACCACGGAGTATGAATTCTGAGATGCTACAGAAAGTTTCAGAGGTCGTATAGGCACGCTGAAGCTATCACTGGTTTCAACATGAATGGGTCGGCTCGCCCCCGGTACTACCACACCCTTTCATACAAACCGAAGTGAAGTAACAGTGCTTGCATTGTTACGTTTCGTTCTGTCAGTGAGAGCACCGGATAACCTACCCTCACTCCTTCCCCACTCCCCCTTCCCCACTCTCCTATGGACGGTGGTGATCACTTAAATGAGGTGACCTGTTCGTTTGCCTCCCATGATATAGAAAGAAAAAGTTCTAACAAGGGGGCCACGATCTTGTCAGAACACCGAAACTATCATAAGACACCGACAATAGCATTAATAATATAAAATATAGACTGTCAAAGACACAATTAAAAAGTACCAGAAACAGTGAAGAAAAAAATTAAATGCAATAATATTATGTGGCAATTAGACAGAATGTGATAGTTGCCGCATGTAAAGTATATTTTAGTGAGTGGTTAACGATAATACGGTAATAAAATTAGTGATAATGTTACGATAATGGATTAAGCAAGCGATAAATACCTGCATCACTGTCAAATACGTCATCACGAACACATTAGCACCGGCTATCGTTTAATAGACATATTATGGGAAGTGTCATACAACATCGTAAAATTATGTTTTAGTTTTATTACCCGGAATTCAATGTTAAAGTGGAATCGCAGTTGGCAAGACGTTTAAAGAATATAGTTGAAAATGTTAGAGCTATATATATAAACACAAAGCTATAAATAAAGTAGGTCACCAATAATGATCGTTTGTAGCATACTCTGTTATTATGTAGAACTGGGTCTCTAATAATGTACTGTCATTAATGTCACTACTGTCAATGTCAATTTTGTTTTTGCCCTTCCGTAATTTACTGCGTCATTGATTGTGCTCACCGAATGTTCTTTGAATTATATCTCGTTAAATCAGATTGAGTTTACTTTTTAAACCTATAAATCTATCAGAAAAGTATATTTTGCTAAAAAATAGGGTGTGTCGAAGGTGGTAGGAACTGCCTTACCGGCACTACGCCTGCTCCCTCAACAGGTGTTAGCCCCACTGACTGCGGTCTGAGGGGTCAAGATGGTATACCTCTCAAGGTGGGGTGAGTGTTAGACCCCTCCTGGTAAATTGTGGAGTCGCAACACCAAAATGTGCCTCTAACGCATAGGCCCGTGCAGTTTAAGCTGACAGGGCAACGAACATGCCCCCAGAGCCATCTACGGCAACCCAAGTATAGAAGGCACTTGGTTAAGAAGCAGTGATAATGAATGTATAGAAAAAATCAAAACAGAGTGACATAGCAACGGTAAATCTAGATTTTATGGCATATGTACTTATAGACTAAATGGTATTCGCATTTTTTTCTTAAACAGCGCGCTGTGGTTATTAACTCTATGACGCTATTTGGCTGATAACGTAATATTTGTCTTTAAGAAAAAAAGATCGTAAATCGTCATAAGATAAAGAGAGTATTTTCTGTTTAACGCTACTTACGTTATATAAACATAGATAAGAAATACCAGCGCTTATGTATTCTTCAGACGAAATTAAATTCACTAGGTAACTAATCAATTGAGTTGTTATAATTTTGGAAGTAAATACGATAAATCTCTCAGTAAAACAGCAAATAAATTCATATTTTAAAATTATTTTTAAACAAGCTTTTATACAGATTAATGGCTAAAGAGAAACTGGCTAAATCGATTTTTTTTACAAATTGATTTTTTGTAGTTTATGCCCACAGAAATAGGTACTCATTTCATAACGTAACTATCTGTATTAAACCAAATGTAAAAAACGCGTTGTATCAAATTTATTTGTTGTTGTTTTTCTTCTTTAATAGTGAATAACTAGCTAAATCCGTAACTTGATCAAGTCAGTTATTATTAGTATTAGGCATATTTTATACAGAAAACAATTCCAAATAAAAAAAACCTTTCAAAATCATTCATTCTAATTTATGAGATCAAGTCCACCGTAAAATGCTTTCAAAATTTAAATAGTCTCTCCTGTAAGTTTTGTAAATGTGACTTAGCTAGTTTTTATCTATAGCCCTTCACATGCGTCCTTAAAAACTTAATCGGATTTTTTCAATGTGTATCGGCCATTTTGTTATCATTTAATTTTCGTGTATTGTTTCACATGACTAAATAGATAGGTAAAATTGATTCCAATTAAGCTTATACAGATTAATGGCTAAAGAGAAACTGGCTAAATCGATTTTTTTTACAAATTGATTTTTTGTAGTTTATGCCCACAGAAATAGACACTCATTTCATAACGTAACTATCTGTATTAAACCAAATGTAAAAAACGCGTTGTATCAAATTTATTTGTTGTTGTTTTTCTTCTTTAATAGTGAATAACTAGCTAAATCCGTGACTTGATCAAGTCAGTTATTATTATTATTATTAGGCATATTTTATACAGAAAACAATTCCAAATAAAAAAAAACCTTTCAAAATCATTCATTCTAATTTATGAGATCAAGTCCACTGTAAAATGCTTTCAAAATTTAAATAGTCTCTCATGTAAAGTTTTGTAAATGTTATTTAGCCAGTTTTTATTTTTAGTCCTTTAAATGCGTTTAAAAACTTAATCGGGTATTTTCAATGTGTCGGCCGCCATTTTGTTTTCATTTCATTTTCGTGTATTGTTTCACAGGACTAAAATATGCAAAATTGATTCCAGTTAAGCTTGCAAGAGTTGACCTCAACAAACTAACAAATAAATTGTATACTAAATAAATGCTTGCAAATAAAAAATTAAACCAACCAACGGCTTTTAATTACGTATCTCCGTAAAAGCATAGTAACAGCATTAATCGCTACGATAGTCAGTTACAAAATGTAGTATTCCTATGTATTTGAAACAATGACTTTTTAAAGTGAAAACTTTTTGGTATTTTTTGGCAGAAGATAAACTCATAGATTGGTAAGATGACGCTTGCGAGGCTTACGTCAGACTAGCGAAGCGGCGTATAGCGGTCTGTATACATCTGGTATTGATATATAGTATTGAGATTTTACAGCCCACCATATGTTTGATTTATTAATAAAGTTTTTAAAAATGTATATAATTATTGCTCCGACTGACAATAGATATAAAAACCATACTAATGTTAACAATTTCAATATACACATTATGAAATTTAAATATCGCAATTCCCACTATAATTTTTTTTATTAGTACACAGTTATTTCATTGTTTTAAGTTTTCAATTCTGACGGCAGTCCTTATGCCTGACTTACGTTTTTACATTACGAAATTGTAAGTAATACGATATGGACTACTTTCGTATATTTTATTTAAAGTATTCGATAAATACAGGACAGGCAATTTGTGTCAAGAATCGAGCTTTATTACCTTGACTGGCGCATTGCATAACAAGTCTTATTAACCTATAAACCATTAAATCAATAGCGACCCAATCTATCAACGTCTGTCGATATCGACAAGATTTACTTTGTTTGGTATTATATGCTTCATTAAGTCTAGGTTTTACTTTAAGCCTGAACGTATTTAGTCTTTAAGTTTGAATTTATTTATGAAAAGTATAGACCGAAGGTAAAATTGATTAATATATTGATAATTCAACTTTTTTGGATATATTTAGAAGCGGATTTTGATTTAAAAAAGTTATATGATTGGTCAATTTTTGAACCATGGTGATATGACTGTAACTATTATGTATTTTTTTGAAAATATATACGTATATGTGCTTAAGCTTACTAGAAAAATGGATAATATGTTATCTACAAACATTGTCTTCAATAATTTTTATAGCTTAACCGTTTCTGAGATAAAGCGCGAAGAGTATGTGCGTTCAGACATACATGCTACAGCGCATGGTCAATCATGAATCCTAGTCTACAATACGGTATTTTAACTTAATTATTAGTAAATTAACTATTTAGTATTTATATTTATAGATGTTACTTATACATAAAATACTTATTTAATATTGCTTATCTTTGTAACATAACTAATTATGCCTCTTCTTAGCCGAAGCAAATGTATTACGAGTCGATCGATACGATATCCAAACATGTCTCACAATAAGCTATGATCGGTTGTGGATTTCACCTCTCTTTTCTGAGACGTCTATTTCATGCTGTGATACTTTGAGATTTGATAATAACTTTTATCCCGCATCACAATAAATAACATTTTCACGCCAAACATAGGATTGCATTTTGTGGATCGCAGAAAATCTTACTGATTATAGTTTATTATATATAACAAAACACAATGACCATTTGGACTCAACAGACTGTGATCACAGATCAGCAAATGTATACCCAATTATCTAGGGGCTTTTGCAGTATTGATTAGATGTTTTGCTCGTATCTCTTCTTAATATAATAATTGTGTAATGTATTACAAAATACACTCTAGTGTAAACTCTGTATAACAACACTCGATTTAATGACAGAATATATAAAAGGTCGAAATTACTGGACTGTATGTGGTTTACCGTATTTTCTATACAATGATACACTCTATATAGCATCACGATTGCTCTAAATAATGACAATAATACGGCATTAGTAAGCAGTACTTTCAAAATTGCTAAAATTTGTAAGAACAGGAGTTGTGTACTAGGTCTTCTTGTTTTGTTACTATATTATCTAGCACGTATTTACCTCAACCGACGTACCGAAAATCCTAAGAAATTCTCTCTTTTATGTGCTAGGGTGTAAGGATTGTTGAATAACATCTAAGACTGGAGACATCCGAGCCAACCTCACCTACACGTGGTGCACCCTGCCGAATAACGAACGAGGCAATGACGAAAGCGGGTGGTAGGGTTTTACAGCGTGACTGGGTCGCAACCACCATGTATAGAGCGAAAAGTGACGGGCATAGTGATTCGCTTCTGCGGGTCGCGTTTCGGGATCAGCCTGTGCATATCCAGCTTTTTGCAGGCACCGGCGACCGGCGATGGATAGTGTGTCACTCGGTGGTCGCTATTATTTTTGGATTGTACTGTGCTTACCATTTAGCAGTCATTCGGCCGTGCTACAATTAAAAAAAAAGGTTATCGTGGCAAACGAACAGGTAGGTCACCTGCTGTTAAGTGATCACCACCGTCCAGGGACACTAACAACACCAGAGGAGTCGCAAGTGCGTTGCCACCCTTTTGGGGGAAGGGATTAGGGGTGGGAAGAGGGAGAGGAGAAGAGGGGAGGGGAGGTGGGCCTCCGGCGCTCTCACTGACCGAACGAAACGCAACAATGCAAGCACTGTTACTTCACGTCGGTGTTTCTGTGAGAGGGTGGTACTACCCCGGACGAGCCGACC
>MU160946.1:41101-56926 GCA_015888305.1 Antheraea pernyi
GTAAAATGCTTTCAAAATTTAAATAGTCTCTCCTGTAAGTTTTGTAAATGTGACTTAGCTAGTTTTTATCTATAGCCCTTCACATGCGTCCTTAAAAACTTAATCGGATTTTTTCAATGTGTATCGGCCATTTTGTTATCATTTAATTTTCGTGTATTGTTTCACATGACTAAATAGATAGGTAAAATTGATTCCAATTAAGCTTGCAAGATTTGACCTCAACAAACTAACAAATAAATTGTATACTAAATAAATGCTTGCAAATAAAAAATTAAACCAACCAACGGCTTTTAATTACGTATCTCCGTAAAAGCATAGTAACAGCATTAATCGCTACGATAGTCAGTTACAAAATGTAGTATTCCTATGTATTTGAAACAATGACTTTTTAAAGTGAAAACTTTTTGGTATTTTTTGGCAGAAGATAAACTCATAGATTGGTAAGATGACGCTTGCGAGGCTTACGTCAGACTAGCGAAGCGGCGTATAGCGGTCTGTATACATCTGGTATTGATATATAGTATTGAGATTTTACAGCCCACCATATGTTTGATTTATTAATAAAGTTTTTAAAAATGTATATAATTATTGCTCCGACTGACAATAGATATAAAAACCATACTAATGTTAACAATTTCAATATACACATTATGAAATTTAAATATCGCAATTCCCACTATAATTTTTTTTATTAGTACACAGTTATTTCATTGTTTTAAGTTTTCAATTCTGACGGCAGTCCTTATGCCTGACTTACGTTTTTACATTACGAAATTGTAAGTAATACGATATGGACTACTTTCGTATATTTTATTTAAAGTATTCGATAAATACAGGACAGGCAATTTGTGTCAAGAATCGAGCTTTATTACCTTGACTGGCGCATTGCATAACAAGTCTTATTAACCTATAAACCATTAAATCAATAGCGACCCAATCTATCAACGTCTGTCGATATCGACAAGATTTACTTTGTTTGGTATTATATGCTTCATTAAGTCTAGGTTTTACTTTAAGCCTGAATGTATTTAGTCTTTAAGTTTGAATTTATTTATGAGAAAATATAGACCGAAGGTGAAATTGATTAATATATTGATAATTTTCAAACGGATTTTGATTTTAAAAAGCTATGGGTCAATTTGTGAACGGTGGTAATATGACTGTAACTATTATGTATTTGTATGAAAATATGTACGTATATATGTTAAAAATTACTAAAAAACCGGATAATATATTATCTACAAACATTGTCTTAAATTATTTCTATAGTTTGACCGATTCTGAGATAGAGTGCGAAGAGTATGGAGCGTTCAGACATATACGGTCAAGTCCACAATACGGTTTTTTAACATGTTTATCAATTAAATATTAGTAAATTAACTGTTTATAATTTTTATAGATGTTACTTATACATAAAATACTTATTTAATATTGCTTATCTTTGTAACATAACTAATTATGCCTCTTCTTAGCCGAAGCAAATGTATTACGAGTCGATCGATACGATATCCAAACATGTCTCACAATAAGCTATGATCGGTTGTGGATTTCACCTCTCTTTTCTGAGACGTCTATTTCATGCTATGATACTTTGAGATTTGATAATAACTTGTATCCCGCATCACAATAAATAACATTTTCACGTCAAACATAGGATTGCATTTTGTGGAAAATCTTACTGATTATAGTTTATTATATATAACAAAACACAATGACCATTTGGACTCAACAGACTGTGATCACAGATCAGCAAATGTATACCCAATTATCTAGGGGCTTTTGCAGTATTGATTAGATGTTTTGCTCGTATCTCTTCTTAATATAATTTTGTAATGTATTACAAAATACACTGTAGTGTAAACTCTATATAACAACACTCGATTTGATGACAGAGTATATAAAAGGTAGAAATTACTGGACTGTAGGTGGTTTACCGTATTTTCTATACAATGATACACTCTATATAGCATCACGATTGCTCTAAATAATGACAACAATACGGCATTAGTAAGCAGTACTTTCTAAATTGCTAAAATTTGTAAGAACAGGAGTTGTGTACGTTGTCTTGTTTGTTGTTTTGTTATTTTTATGTATTTTATTATCTAGCGCGTATTTACCTCAACTGACGTACCGAAAATCCTAAGAAATTCTCTCTTTTATGTGCTGGGGTGTACGGGGTGTCGAATAACATCTAAGACTTGAGACACCCTTTTTTTTAACGTGGGGAAATCCCTTATGGATACTCTACCCTCCCGGAGGAGAGGGTGGGTTATGTCCGAGTCGCACAGACTAAAACCCCACGGTGTACCGACAGACCGTTTTGTGAGGGCGGCAAGGGATCGTTCAAGCTAATCAACCTTGTAGACCCACGGTTCGCCCGGCGGAAGGTGACCGCCGGGCTCCTACCTATAGAGGGACAACACTCTATATAGCATCACGATTGCTCTAAATAATGACAACAATACGGCATTAGTAAGCAGTACTTTCTAAATTGCTAAAATTTGTAAGAACAGGAGTTGTGTACGTTGTCTTGTTTGTTGTTTTGTTATTTTTATGTATTTTATTATCTAGCGCGTATTTACCTCAACTGACGTACCGAAAATCCTAAGAAATTCTCTCTTTTATGTGCTGGGGTGTACGGGGTGTCGAATAACATCTAAGACTTGAGACACCCTTTTTTTTAACGTGGGGAAATCCCTTATGGATACTCTACCCTCCCGGAGGAGAGGGTGGGTTATGTCCGAGTCGCACAGACTAAAACCCCACGGTGTACCGACAGACCGTTTTGTGAGGGCGGCAAGGGATCGTTCAAGCTAATCAACCTTGTAGACCCACGGTTCGCCCGGCGGAAGGTGACCGCCGGGCTCCTACCTATAGAGGGACATACCGGGTACACACCTGCTGCCCCCCCTCGTCCGCCGGATCTGTGCAAATCAGGAGATGGCCCCCCCGGCCCATCCCCTCAGGTCCAGCTACGGTGGCGGGAGGAGTTGGGCAAAGCGCCGCCTCCTCCCGCCTGTCCTCCTTTGGCGGAGAGGGCCACTTTCAGGGTCTGCCTCGCGGGCCCTCTCCGCCTTCTCCTTCTGCGAGATGACCTCCTCGCAGAAGGAGGCCATCGCTCGCCAAGCCTGTTCGCTGCCGAGCATGGCCGAGACCACGCTCGGCAGTGATAAGTCCGTTCCCACGGCCGCCGCCAGGATGCGGCGCTGCTCCCCCCACGCAGCACAGTCAGAGTGTGCTGCGCGGTGTCTTCGACAGCGCCGCACTCGTGGCAGGTGGCGGTCGGCTCCCTGCGTGCGATCCGGTGCAGGTACCACCCGAAATAACCATGTCAGCTGAGTACCTGCACCAGTCGGAACGTCAGGGAGCCCCACTCCCTGGACATCCACTCCCGCAGGACCGGGCGGACGGAGTCCACGGTAAACCGTCTATTGTAAACCGTCCGAACCGCTCGTCCGCCAGGTCCTGCTGCCACCTTCGACGGCGTCTCCTCTGAGACGCCGTCTCTCCGCCTCTACCTCCCTGCGAGCCGGAGGCTCCCAGACTTAAGACACCCAAGCCGACCTCACCTGCACATGGTGCACCCTGTCAAATAACGAACGAGGCAATGGCGAAAGCGTGGTAGCGTTTTACAACCTGACTGGGTCGCAACCACCATGTATATGGCGAAAAAGCCCGTCATAGTGATACGTTTCTGCGGGTCGCGTTTCGGGATCAGCCTGTGCATATCCAGCTTTTTGCAGGCCGCATGACAGCGGCGACCGGCGATGGATAGTGTGTCACTCGGTGGTCGCTATTATTTTTGGATTGTACTGTGTTTCCCATCAGGCACAGAGCAGTCCTTTTGCCGTGCTACAATTTAAAAAAAAAGGTTATCGGCTATCGTTAGGTTGTTATACGTTACCATAATATTAGTTGCTTACAATCTGTTACAATGGTAAGAAAATCTTTATGTATTTATGATTTTTTTAAATTATATTACTATATTACAATACTAGCGGACCCAGCTGACATTATCCCGCCCTGATAATAAAACTATCCTCATTAAGAACTTTATCTATTGGTGAAAATCGCATGAAAATCCGTTGAGTTGTTTTTGAGTTTATAGTATATATAAGATTGATATTAGTGTATCTGATGAACTTCAACTTTGAACGATCACTAAAATGTTAGCACGCCTAAAGATTTTATGCTGTTCAGTTTACTATACCATGGCATTAGGTGTCGCTACTGTTTTTAAGTTTTATACTATAATTTAGTGCGCACAGAAGCGCAGACATTTGCTAGTATTGTAATGAAATATGTTATGATATGAAATATGTCTATATACTAATATTATAAAGCTGGAGAGTTTGTTTGTTTGGTTTAACGCGTTAATCTCAGGAACTACTGGTACGATATAAAAATTCTTTCAGTGTTAGATAGCTCATTTATCGAGAAAGGCTATATATAGGCCAATAGGAGCAACAATGAAGAATGGTTCAAAATCGAGGTTTTTTCTGAGAGCTGTCGCTGCGTGTTAGTAAGTAAGCAAAGTAAGTATTACACGCGGACGAAGTCGCGGGAACAGCTAGTATGTACATAAAATGAATACTACCAAGTGAAGTTAAAAATTCGTCGTAGAATATTATTTCATACATGAACAAATGGAATGTCTTTTTTCAATTTTACGACAGATACATCCAATTTTGCAGCGAAGTGCACTCTAATAGAAAATCGTAGCAGACAATGGCTTTACCAAAGAGGAATTTTCTTATTTATATTCAATGCATGGTATCTATTGACTTTAAGAAATATACAGTTGAAGTTTGAGCGAAATTTTTATTCAAAACAAAGAAAATCACTACATAAAATGAGAATATCGTTTTTTATGACGAAGACACCTGGTATTTTAATATAGAGGGAAATTAAATTAAAAGAAAATTATCATTTTAAAACCGCACTTCGTTTGTATTCCACGTCTGGCATCAGAACAAGAAAAAATATTTCTATATTTAACTGTTTAAGATTCACTTTTCTTTGAGGATATTTTCGAAGGTTCGTAGAAAGTTACCTACTGTATTATTTTTAAATTAATAATTTTTTAATATGATTTAATACAAAGGTTAATAGAAATATCTAAAACTCTCCTTTTGTGAAATGAAGACATTGAAACTCACAAAGATACAGAGATTGCCTAGATTGAATATTTCTCGTTACAATTAGGTGGTACAACAATTTTTGTAGGTGGTAGAGCCACGCTGAAGCTATTACTGGCTTCAGTACGAATAGGTCGGCTCGCCCGGAGTAGTACCACCCTCATAGAAAACCGACGTGAAGTAACAGTGTTTGCATTGATGCGTTTAGTTCGGTCAGTGAGAGCGCCGGGAGCCCACTTCCCTCTCCCCCTCCCCACAAACACAGGCTGGCAACGCACTTGCGATTCTCGTGATGTTGCAAGTGTCTATGTACGGTGGTGATCACTTAACATCAGGTGACCGTCTTGCACAAAATAATATTGTTTTTATTTTCTTTATACTTCTTAGACTTCAGCGTGTGTCTACAATCTTATAATACTTGATATTAGAAGATGATATAGTCTGATACAGTATTGATGCTAGAATCAGAGGAAGAGATTCTAGAGGTACATTTGATGGAACACTTCTATATATGCTTGGTGATAGACTTTTAACGCGAGGGTTATAACTAGTTAGCTATGCAGGCTTAAAATAATACGTTACCACCATGATATGGCTTCATTATACTCGTATTGGTAAAGCGGAGGCTTATTACAGGCACTTATTCGGGAAATTATCGTTTCATACTTACAGTTATGAAGTATTAGTTTTTATATTACAGCATACAGTTCTAAATTGTTAATAAAATGATATCATAGAAAAACCAATTAAATAGACAAACGACTCACTAAAACACGACCGCGGGGTCGATCTCTACCACAAGTAGAAAATATATTTTCTTTTTTATTTCTTTCTGCTCCATTATTATATTATGGAGACAGTTTGTGAATGAGACGACACATATTTTAACTCTGCCCCATTATTGTAATATTTATGTTGACTTGATTTAATTGCTTTGAATATTGCAAATCACTTAGAGTTATTTCTATCGTTGATTTTAGCTTGTTTTATTATAGATCTACTAACATTTGCTGATTAAGTTAGGGTATATGCAATACAAGTATTATTAGGGTTGTTTATTTACATATAACAGAGTATTAAGCAAAGTCCCTTACGGCGTCTGTCTGTCCGTCTGTTCGCGATAAACTCAAACAGTACTGAACGGATTTTCATGCGGTTTTTACCAGTGGACAAAATGATTCATGAGGAAGATTTTGTTATATAATTTGACAAGGATTTTTTTATCTATATATATAAAAGAAAGTCGTGTTAGTTACACTATTTATAACTCAAGAACGGCTGTACCGATTTGGCTGAAAATTGCTGAGGAGGTAGCTTAGAGCCAGGAGACGGGCATAGGATAAGAAGACATGTGAAAAAACTGCAGCTGACAAGAAACATGAGAGTTGCATTGCTTAATGATACATCTGCTGAAGATTTTTCTGAGCAATTGCTGACTATCTGTATTGGTTAAGAACCTGACGACGAATCGAGCGGATATCATTTACAAATATTTTCTGTAACTTTGTCTCATCAAAAGACGAACTTATCGACAATGTATTTCCAAAATTCAAAATACAGGAACATTAAGGAATGATTAATGTACTTAATTTTTTTATTTGTATTTTCTAATAAACAATTAACTTAATAAATTCAAAGTTTGATTATTTATTTCCTTTAAGGCGGAACAGAGTTTGCCGGGTCAGCTAGTATTTAATAATCAGGGCGGCGACAACGTTTGCCGGGCCCGGTAGTCTATATATAAATAGACAGTAGGGAAACGGGTGAGAACATCTCTTTTGTTGATCAGCATTTATTTCCTTTAAGGCGGAACAGAGTTTGCCGGGTCAGCTAGTATTTAATAATCAGGGCGGCGACAACGTTTGCCGGGCCCGGTAGTCTATATATAAATAGACAGTAGGGAAACGGGTGAGAACATCTCTTTTGTTGATCAGCCGATTTTCTTCATTTTTTATCTGATTTGTAGCTATTGACGAGATTTAGTTATATAAACAAAAAATTGAAAAAGTTTTTTTTCTCTCTATGATATGGTCGAAGATCGATGACTACTGGAGAAGCACTCATAACAACATAACAATAAATGGTCCGTGTTTTTCACCTGTTTCCTTTTTTTATGCCAAAGGACAGCAAACAGGCAGAAGGCCCATCTGATGTTAAATGGTTAGCGTTGCCTATGGACAACTGCAACACTAGGGGCATCGCTCTTATATTGCCGACCTTGAAGAGAGTATTTTAATCCCTTTTTACAGAGCCCCGTGTCATAACCCTGGGGAAATACTGTACCAGGTAACTCATTCCATAACGCCAAAGTGCACATAATAAAGTTTCGAGAGAACCTTACGGTTGTTGCCATTTTGCTGGGCTTTAGGGTATGTGGATGAGCAGCCAGCCAGCGGCGGGTGGTGCGAATTTGGAACAGTAATGGGGGCACCATATCAAAGAGTTCTTCAGAACACTCTCCGTTATACATGCGATACCGAACACACAGAGACCCAAGGTCTCTGCGAAATTCTAATAACTCTAGATCGCATGTCAGCTCGGGATTGTCAACAGTGCGAATAGCTTATCTTTGCACGGAGTCAAAAGGAGAAAGCTGGTAGGCAGGAGCACCAGCCCTAATATGCGAGCAGTACTCCATATGAGGACGTACTTGCGCCTTGTTTCTTAAGGAATTTGTATATAGTTGATACACTGCTGTGTAATAATTATGTAAAGCAATGATAATGATGATGATGTGGTCGAGTGCTTTGAAAGGTTTAATGTTAATCCGATGTTCGTATGTTCTAACGCCGGCATGTAGCAACGATTTTTTTGGAATTTGCGTACTTTCTTCTAATTGAAATCGGTAACGCATCCGGCTAACGGGGAAGGATAACCAAACCTGAGAAATGTTCTTGTAGTACAACCGTGTGAGAGAGAACTTATAACTTTTTTAATACGTCAGACTGGCGTAGTGATCATGCTTATACATTCCTTTTTTCTTTTCTTTTTTTTATAGTAGCATGGCAAAATGACTGCATTGTGCCTAATGGTAAGGACAGTACAATCCAAAAGTAATGGCGGACCAGTGACACAGTATCAATCGCCGGGCGCCGCTGTCATGCCGGCTTGCGAAGAGCTGGATATGCACAAGCTGATCCCGAAACGCGACCCGCAGAAGCGAATCACTATGACGGGCTTTTTCGCCATATACGTGGTGGTTGCGACCCAGTCAGGCTGTAAAACCCTACCACCCTACGCTTTCACCATTGCCTCGTTCGTTATTCAGCAAGGTGCACCACGTGCAGGTGAGGTTGGCTTGGATGTCTCAAGTCTTAGATGTTATTCGACACCCCTTACACCCCTAACAACATTCCTTACACGCCATCAACACCCCTTACACCCCAAATAAAATACAGTAATACAACCGTGTGAGGGAGAACTTATAACTTTCTATTTCTCAGTGTTAAGTGAATACGTCAGGCTGGCGTGGTGATTATGCTTATACATTCTTTCGAGAAAAGTTCACACTGTTAGTCTCACAAGTCTCACACTGGTGTGAATAATAAACAGCCGATAACTTCAACCAATAGCGTTTGAGGTCATTAGTAATACCCCCGATAAAGTCATTAGTACGGTATCGCAGGTCAATAGTAGCTCCTTGGGTGGCGTTGTAGTCTCGCCTCTCGGGTGTGTCGTAGCGGTACCGGACGTAGTCATTAACACTTGACTTGATTGTTATTCATAAAGAGTAGCAAGTCATGTTTTTGAACATAAAGTAAAAAACAACTCATAATGATGCACAAATATACATAAATACAATAATAATACGATTGACATAGGAGAGAAAAACTGTGCGTTCTGTTTTCATTCTATTTTTATTTATTTTCAAAGAGACATTACGAGTTCAGCACTTCTCGATAATGCTCGTTACATACACCCAACCCTCGGGCTCTAATATCCCACATCGCCTCACAGGGTCCTATAACTTTCGTTACACACAACTTCCTTTCTGATCTACAATCTATATGCCAATTTCTCCATCACTAAGATAGCCTAGAACTCTAAATAAATAGTCAAAATCACGCTGTCAAAGCTCGTCGATTTGCCAATAATTGAGTTTGTCAATCTAGTATGTGTTTAATTGATTTAATACGTAGGTAATATGTGGATTTGGTCCAGTGTGAATTCGAGCGAATTTCTATCAAACATACAATGCCTCATTAAATATGTATCTACGTAAATGATCACGGTGTCAATCAGCGTAATGGATCAGTTAGGAACATAATTTGGCACTTAAATCCCTTGATTAATTTATTACCCAAAACAGCTGCTGCGGGGCAGCGGGCAACGGTTCGACGCAGCCTGTCATGTAAAATCGGTATCTCATTTTAGTATCGACTAGCTAATAACCACGATTTCGTCTGATTTGTTTATTACCGTAATAATATATGTTACGTATAGAGGACAAAAGAAAAAAAAAATTAAAGCGAAAATGTACTTTGCTTACTAATTTTTTTTTGTAAATAATGTTATCCGTTTAATTCACCTCTCCTGTGCACACGCACTACACCGCTTACTCCTACTTCACATATTTCTGAACGCGTAGTGTTTGTAAAAAGAAATTGTTTTATCTTTAATTTTATTAATCGTATTATGAAGATATCGATCGTTTTGGAGATTGGCTGGAATAAACACACAAATAGATAAAAAAATCGAGGCAGTCGCAAGGACTGCCGACAGAAGTGAAAACTCAAAATATTGGAATGCGTTCTCATTTGAAATTTTAAATAAATTATAGTGTACAATATTTAAATCCATAATTTATATATTAAAATTATAAGCCATAGTCTCGTTTTCTCATCTATTGGCACTGGGAGCAATAATTAAATAAAAAAATAGTTTGTTAATCATTCAAACATATTCGTATGATGGGTTGCAAAATCTCAGTACAAAATATCAATATTACACAGATGTATATATGCCGCTACACTACGCGTCGCTAGTCTGACGCAAGCGCAATACGGTCACGCTTACTAGTATGTCATTAGGCTAAAACATAAATTTATCTCCTGCCAAAAAAATACCGCTAAACTTACTAAACTTAACTCGCTTAAAAAAAATCGTTTTTGGGTAATGAGTACCTTATCTATATATTAATACGTGAAGCCTAAACTTTGTATCCCTTTTTAACGGAACTGGGCGAACGGATGAACGTGAAATTTGGCATAGTTAAAGTTTATATGGAGGAGAAGTGCAGAAAGCTATTTATTTTATATAAAATGCATTAGAAGTACATTAAATTAATTAAAATATGCATTACTCACACTAATGCTTCAATTTTACACAACATATACACACATGTAAATAAAAAAAGACATTTTGACATCTGTCAATAAAAGACTTCAAAAAAGGTTGTGAAGGAGGTTGCTACGCTCTATGTTCGATTGTATGTATTTTTTTTATGTATGTTCACCGATATTTTCGTCAATTGTGAACCGATTTTAATGGTTCTTTTTTTATTTGAATTGGTACACTATGTAGTGATTAACTGCTACCTGTGCATTCGTCCGTGTGAAATTGATCAAAAATATGTTACAACCGCGTGGGACGTGTACCTTACTGGACTCTAAGAATAAATATACATAATTGAAAGTCATATATCTGTATGTAATATGAGTTATATCATCTTTTTGGTCAATTTGGCGGCTATATTGTTTTATTTACCGCGTTTGCTTCTACATAACTCTGTGATTATAGCAACGTATAAGAATAAGTTAAGTATATCGACAATACGGACATATGATATCTATATAATAAAGGATTTAAGATATATTGTTCCATAATGTATAGCTTATAATTTGCATTACTTTCTTATATAGTGTTAGTGAGCACTGAGTTTGGTATATAGTAGGTTGAAGTTCCAGGTATGTTGCTGATGATAAACCCCATCCCATTCGATATACTATTTGCATTCTTATATCTAATGTACACGTTACATATAACAGTGGACGTGCGTGTCGTAGTTACAAATGTTTTTGAAAAAGCTTTTCTGTAATGTACACACCCACTCACAATTTTACATTTCTTTAATACATTTTTTAAAAAGAGCGTGCGGAGCCGCGGGTAACAGCTAGTATATAAATACAATTAAAGTGTCTGTTGTTATAGGTTTGGTACTAATTTTTTAAATATTGTCAGGGCTTCATTTTTTACGCTTTTTCATAGGAGATAAATAGTAATGATAACATTTTACAGTAAATCGGAAAAGGGTTTAAGGGATCATAAGTAATATTGTAGGTGGTAGAGCCACGCAGAAGCTATTTATTACTGGCTGCAGCATAAATGGGTCGGCTCGCCCGGTGAAGTACCACTCTCTCACAAAAAACCGACATGAAGTAGCAGTGCTTGCGTTGTTGCGTTTCGTTCGATCAGTGAGAGCCCTCCTCTCTCCTCTCCCCCTCTCGACCCTTCCCCCAAACACAAGCTGGCAATGCACTTTCGACACTCTTCGTGTTGTTAGTGTGTATGGACGGTGGTGGTCACTTAACATCAGGTGACCCTGTTCGTTTGCTAGACATGACATTAAAAAAAATATAAGTGCTGCCGACAGAAGTGAAAACTCAACACAATGGAACAACTAGGTTCTATAGATTTTGTATTTTATATTGACACTAGAGGGCCGGGCGGACGTTGTCCTGCCTTGATAATAAAAAAAAAAATTCAACCGCAGCGCCACCTACCGGGTCCAATCTAAACCATTCCCAGATTCACTGGAACACGCACACGAAATTTCATCGAAATCGGTCCAGCCGTTTAGGAGGAGTTCAGTGACATACACACGTACTGAATAAATTTATATATAAAGATTGAATTACAGATTGAATTATTTAAATTTCATAATTAACATTAGTGTAGTTTTCAGATCTATTGGCACCCGGAGCAATAATTATATACATTTATATAAAGTCTCCTAATCAATTATAAATATGATGAGCTGCAAAATATCAATATTACATACACACAGGCCCCCATACTACGTGTCTGATGCAAACCGCGCAAGCGCAATACAGCCGGTAATATTAACATTTGGGGTGTAAGGGGTGTCGAATAACATCTAAGACTTGACACGCAAGTCTACCTCATCTACATGTGGTGCACACTGCTGAACACCCTGGTGAAAGCGGCTGGTAGGGTTATACAGCCTAACTGAGTCACAACCACCATGTATATGGCGAAAAAGCCCGTCATAGTGATTCGCTTCTGCGGGTCGCGTTTCGGGATCAGCCTGTGCAAATCCAGCTTTTCGCAGGCCGGCATGACAGCGGCGACCGGCGATGGATAATGTGTCACTCGGTGGTCGCCATTGTTTTTGGATTGTACTGTGCTTACAATCGGGCACAGTGTAGTCATTTTGCTGTGCTACAATAAAAAAAGCAGCGTGTCATGACGTTAAATTACTTCACTACACAATTAATTTCACTTCAAAAATTACCTTCCAACGTCCTTTGACCAGTTTTGACCGATCTTCATAGATTTGAAATGATTTTTACTTAAATACGCATTGTTCCGTATAAATTCATTATCACCGTTAGAGCCGATGACAAACGCTTGTAGTCCAACCGATCGAGAATGTTCGGTTGTTTTCGATTCCGCGTAGTCTTTCAGAGTAATTTATTACTTTGCTCGTTTTATCGTAAGTATTAGATAATATTTTGAACATTTGTGACTTTATTACTAGGTGTTATGGTTGTAATTAGGTTGAACTTAAAACAGTTTTAAAACTTTTTTTCTCCTTTTCTTAGTAAACAAATAATACTAATAATACACATAATAATATATTTACGGGGACGGCTTTAAGCTTCGATTTTGTACGTGACCCTTTATCTAGTTATTATTGATCGAAGATCCAATAATTTAAATACGCATATGATATAGTCGAGTATATACAATATCTGGCACAAGTGACAAGCATGTGGAGGTAATTGGTGACGCTTCACTAGCAGGTCGAGATTATCTACATAATCAAAACTATTTAAGCCTCTGTCTGAATAATAACCCTTAAATTACGAATATCTAGTCAACATGATGTAAGTAGATATATTATAATAGAAGTATTATATATATTGATTAAACTGACGAATTCCGTGGGTGTATGATCGTCAATCACCGTCAGCTATCGTTTTCGCCTTCTCACATTTTCTTTGTGGAAGGAAGAGTTATTAATTATGTCTTCTTATTATATCATATTTCGCTTACAAATATTATGAGTAACTAAAAATATATTATTTTATCGGACGATATTCTGATTTCATCTATTATCGAAATCAAAATACTCTTTATTCAATTTAGGCCCTGAGAAGGCACTTATGAACGTCAAAACTACCACTAGTTAGGTAAACAACCCATTCATCGAGAAGAACCGGAAAGAAATTCGATCTGGTTTATCTTTTCATAATACATAACATATTTTTTTATTATTAAAACATAACGACATATAAAGTTACATTCGTTTTTGGTGGATGCACAGAGAGATGCGTCACTTCCAGACGTCGCCATCGTTCATATATTGATCCACCCTGTAATAGCCTTTATGTATTGAGACCCGCTTGACATAACACTTGAACTTACTGTCTGGCAAATCGGTAATGTGTTTTGGGACTTTGTTATAACATCTAATATTTAATTTACAACTTTTTACAAACTTATTTACAATTTATTTTTAATCTAACATTTAATAACATTACCTAAAAAACTGTTCCTGGTCTTAGTGTGCCTGAAACATGGAGTGACCAGTTTTTTATTGTTTCTAGTATTTACATTATGTCGGTCTTTTACTATTATATTACTAATCTTTATGTATAAATTTCTTATGTACGTGTGTATGTCCTTTTTTTTTTATTGTAGCACGACAAAGTGACTGCACTATGCCTGATGGTAAGCATAGTACAATCCAAAAACAATGGCGACCAACGAGTACATACTGTCCATCGCCGGTCGCCGCTGTCATGCCGGCCTGCGAAAAGCTGGATATGCACAGGCTGATCCCGAAACGCGACCCGCAGAAGCGAATCACTATGACGGGCTTTTTCGCCATATACATGGTGGTTGCGACCCAGTCAGGCTGTAAAACCCTACCACCCCAAAATGTCACAAAAAAATGTCACTGAACTCCTCCTAAATGGCTGATTTTGATGAAATTTTGTGTGCGTGTTCCAGTGTTTCCGAGAATGGTTTAGAATTTAAATTGTTTATGTTAAATGGTTTAGATATAATTGGACCTAGTAGGTGGCGCTGCGGTTGATTTTTAGGATTTTTTATTACTATCAAGGCAGGACAACGTCCGCCCGGCCCACTAGTTATTATATAATTATAAACATTGATTAAGTTTCATTGTATCCACACAATATTGTATTTCTCATTCGAAATGCCTGGATTACTGGATGTTATTAATGGTAAATAAAAGAACATGTCGCATCTGGATACTTATTCTTTGAGATACCATATACTGGAATGTTTATTCAAACTAGTGACTGACCACTGGCCAAGGTTCATTTATTTGAGAAGGCTATTTTTTTCAAAACCATATATTTATATTCATTTCATATATTTTTTTATTATTTTATATTTCGTGTACTATCGTTGCTGTAAAGTTACAAATTAGTCAAATTTAGGTTTATTCTATAAATACGAAACAATTTGTATTTGTAAGGGAAGCCGGGAACAAAACTTATTAAAGTATAACTGCAAACAAGTAATGTTTTATTTTATTTAATGTATCTGTAATACATATTGTTTTTATATATTTTCTTTTAGCAATTTTTCTCCGTGTATACTTCAACTATGCCATTTTTTTTTGTTATCTGTGCGTACAATATGGTTAAATGCGGGTACAATTTTTTTCATCACATATTAATTACATGTGGACATGAGTTCTAATATGACAATAGTAATTTTGTAAAGCGTGTGATTGCTAATCTTAAGACATTTAACGGACTTTGAAATTACCACGACTCTCTTACCTGCATCTAAATCATTTTGAAATAACCACGACTCTCTGACTTGTAGCAAATCTAAAGCAAAAGTAACAAATCTTGGTGACTTAATAATATGCTCATGCAACACTTCAAAGTAGTGAGTACTAAATCATATCAAATTGCGATCACCCCTCTCTCCGTTTATATTGCCAATTCCAAATGATCTCTTTGCGAAAACAACAAATTCGGGGAAAAGATTACTACAGTTAAAGTTTTTCTTATACTATTTAGGCAAAATGAGTACACTCTACCTGATGTTTGGTACAGTACCTGATAATTAACTAAAATAAAGAGTCTCTTCACGCCTTGTTTCAAGGACCCGATATCATAAGAGGAAGAACACAATCTGGCTGGGAGGCGATTACACATCTTCACAATATGACAGAGAAAAATTTTCAAACTTTTTCGTTCTTGTCGGGAAGGTTGGTAGTGTGAGTCTGTAGGTGGTAGAGCCACACTGAAACTATTACTGGTTTTAGCATGAATGGGTCGGTTCGCCCGGGGTACTACCAACCGCTCACAGAAACATCAACGTGAAGTAACAGTGTTTGCATTGTTGCGTTTCGTTCGGTCAGTAAGAGCGCCGGAAGTCCACCTCCCCACTCCCCCAAACACAGGCCCCCACTCACCAGGTGTTACTAGTGTCTATGGACGATGATGATCGCTTAACA